>DWDT01002523.1:0-13586 GCA_018245595.1 Microceris scylla | reverse complement strand
ATTTACACACAAATACAATTTAATCTAATACATTTACGTTGGATATTTAAATGTTGTATTAGAATAAAGCATTTGTTCACAATAGTTGCGGTACGTGTATTATATATAATGTATTAGTATATAAACATTCATTACATGAAAAATAATAAGTAGTTATACCATAAAAGCCACATTAAGTAATATTGTCAGAATAATTTTTCTAAAAAATATGTTAAGAAAAATCAAACACGACCGACATAAAATTTTGCTAATAAATTCAGTAAATATTTGAGGAATTATCAAGACTAAATTATATTTACCATAAAAATTAAAATTATTTTTAGAGCCGGTACACTTCGAGTCTTTAGGGGCGAACCTGACGACTAAAGTAGGGTTGCCGCTGACGATATCATGCCGCCCGCTGGGTGACAGCCCTATCAGGATTAAATGGAGTTTGGACGGGAAGCCGGTGGAATTTACATCTTCAAGGTAATCTGTGATAAAAGTGGAAAAAGATAAATGTTTACGTGTGAATCTTAAAAAGCCTTTTTATTTGTAATTTATTTTATTTTTATTTGGGATACAAATAATATGTGCACATTTGTGATATAACATAGATTTAGTATTAAGAAATTATAGTAGTTTCAATTGTTAGTTACTACAAAAAATGAAGAAATACTGGTTGGGAATAATTATTATAATGTTTTTTTTGTTTATTTCGTAATTTTATAATATTTTGCTAGTAACGCCATCTATCGATTGTTTCATCACCTGTGCCCTGTTAGGTAAATTATTCTTCACGTTCTGGGTAAAAATTATTTTTACTTTGTAGCATAGATGGCAATAAAACTCACTAGTACTTTCTAAAATCGTTCGCTAGATTTCATAAAGTTTGTAAGGACCTGAAATTACTATGATTTTGAAAATACTATTTAATACATACTAATAATATATTTTTTGATATATTATGTCTTAAGTAATTTCATAATTACATAATATAAAGGTTGTGATTTACAAAGACACCTAAAACAAAATGTTAACAAACAATAAAAACCCATTAATTTGTATACCGAAGAAAGCATTAAAAATAATTTCGACAATATTGAAAAAAATTTGAAAAAAAAAATGAATAATTTTTTTATTTATAATGGTTTTAGACGAGTTAAATATTGAAGTTTTAATTAGTCATAATGCAACTAACTAAGGTCATATTAAAAATACAATCCAGGTAGCTTATGCTACTTTTGAGTCACTCTCAATCATTTAATATTATTATTTCATCGCCCTATAACATTAACGGGGTAGGCAGACATTTCTAAATTCTGAAAATTTATTTTCTACTTCTACAGACCTGATGTAATTCTTCAACATGTTTGACAGATTGTAAGATTTAAGTAAACATTGTACCAGACCGTAGTAGTTCCGTTCCAGACTAACAATAGCCGAGAACCCGACATCTAACGGCTTGAAGAGCACCATCAATATCAACTACGTGGAGGCCAGGGACGGCGGCACCTACGAGTGTCGAGCGAGCAACCCTTATGGTGTCTCTGCGTATAATATCTACGTTAATATATTAGGTAAGAGTACATCTCCTGGTAGCTGGATGTACAATGTTTATTAAGAAATAGCACTGACAACTGGCCTTGTTGCCTTAGCTCTTTGGGACGGAATGTAGAGTTCAGAAACCGTAGCGATTAGCCATGATTGTCGCCTGCTCGTTTTCTGTACAATAAAACGATGATAATCATAATTTAAAAAATTAAGATATTTTTTTACGGGGCAGGCAATGATAATACATTTACAATCTTAAAAATATTAAAAGCAGAGGCTTGAAATATATTGATAAAATATTTTTTCCCATTCCCAGAGCCTCCAACACCTCCACTGGACCTGCAGGTGGACTCGGTGACGGGCACCGCCGTGAAGCTGTCCTGGCGGGACTCCAGCAGCGCCCACGTGCAGTACTACACCGTGCAGTACGCCACCAACGACTACATGCTGTGGGAGACAGCCAAGAGCATTAATATCACCAGGTGAAGGAAGGGGCCTTGCCCTTTGAGGATAACTGCGACTGAATGTCCAGTGTTCATGTATTTTAATATATGTAATGCTTAGTTGAAAGTTAGTGTGTCTGTGGTTTTTGTATGGTCATCAGCAAGGTCATCCCCGTATGGTTATGAATGGGGAAGAAATACATACATCTACATGTTCCCAAGTTACATTCACTGTTAACATATTTCATATTTATCCCTCGCTCAAATCATTTATTCTTCATTAGTGGTTTGCTGACTATTAATGGCCCTTAAAATATTGAGTCTAACACATACACTTTTCATGCAATTATAAAAGTTATAAGCAATACAACATTTCCACATACATGTGATATAGTCACCACAATTATTACTTTGTATGATAATCTCGGTGGTTCATGGCAACACAGAAATTTAATTAAGCGGTCTCTTGTCACAAAAAAATCGAAAACAACTTTTCCGGTTCCTTGATAATGTTTAATTAATGGCATTTTGAAATTTTAGTAAATAAGGCCGTTATTGATATTACAACTAAATTGATTGATATAACAATACTTTTTGTAAGGTTTAACATTTGAAAAGATACGCCATGACAGATCTTTATTATGTTGCGGGAGAAGCTTTCTTGCAAAGGCCAATGTAGGTGGCGCTATGGGTAGCGTTATGAAGTTCAAGATTATACATAATATTCATCGCAGATCACAACCGATAGTGTTACTAGATAGTGCGTACTGCACTCCGCAGACAAGACAACGACATCCGCCAGAGCATCGAGCTGCGCGAGCTGCAGCCGGCCGGCGACTACCGGGCCAGGGTGGCGGCCGGCAACCAGGTGGACCTCAGCCCCTACACGCAGCCCGTGCACTTCGCCACCTTGCAAGAGGGTACGCACACACTCACTCACTTACATATATTTTGCTTCAATCCACATCATCGTTGTCAGTCTTTTTATGTAAGATGGTAGGCATACTATTCTACGCATTTTGATCATATTTTGCTTAAATCCACTTCATTGTCAACCCTTTTATTATTCGATTTTTGTTCATGGATATCCTCTCAATATGAGTAGGGTTAAATCATGCTGGTCAAGTATGAAATGGTAGACTTCACGCATCTTGAAGAATATTCACGAACGAAAGTGTGTAGGTTTTCTGACGATGTTTTCCTATCAGTAGTACAACCACTGACAGTTTGTTTTTAATCTTACAGATTTATTGACATGCCTCTACCCTATTTCCGGACTATACGATAAAACTCAAGTATTCAAATTTTCTGTCCATTTTCCTTTCAGCACCCTCATCCAGCCCCTTAGGAGTGCAAGTGCAGCAGACAGACAACCCTGGCGAATTATTCGTAACGTGGGTGCCACCGCCCAGGGAAACTCACAATGGACCTCTACAGGGATACCATGTTAAGGCTGTCCCCAGGATAAGTGGAGAATCAGGTATTTCGAAATAATTCTGTTGTACCCATCTTTCGGTTAAAGAATTTTGAATAAATTATTTGTACTTTAATATCCCCAGGACCTAATGACACACAGACAAAAATGGTGAAGGTGTCTTCGAGGAAAGGAAAACAGGAGACTACACTGAGTGGACTGCTGAAGAATACGAGGTAATATCGAATGCAACATATATGACACAACTAACCAACTACCATATTAATTGTACCAAAATATATTGCTTCGCTAAATGTATTTCTAAGCCAACAACTTTCAAGGACCTTCTTCATAGCACTTTCGGTTATTTCTAAAATATCACTAGCTTTGTTGGTCGTGTGGTTGCCAGGCGTAACTGCTGTTCTGTCTGGATCTGTGACCAATGTATGGCAATAGCTCCACTCCCTATCCCATTGCGGGACGTAAACGTAACTGGTGAAACGTGCGACGGTCCGACATCCCTCTGCGTATCTCTTCATGAAATACAGGGATGATGTTACTTTTTTATTAGTTTAGTATAATGTATGTTATGATCGTAATTAACTGTGGTACTAATATATTACAGGTATGCGGTTTCAATAAGTGCGTTCAATGCGGCTGGCAACGGACCCTTCTCCTTGCCCGTGTATCAAACGACGAGAGAAGGAGGTAAGGTCTTATCACAGTAGAGATATCTCTTCGACAGCCAGGAGCTATTATGTGCTTTGCATATAAATAAAAACGGTTTAAGTAACACTATCAAGAGCTAGAAAATGTTTAAGATAAGATATTTTTTTGTCTCCTACTCCATGACACAATACACAGAAACTACCGGACAGTTTTCTATTAAATTTAGTTTAGTTTTTGCACTAGAACTGCAGGCATAGCTCAGTGGGTTTTGGTTTCAGTGTGCGACTTTGAGGTCCCAGGGCTTAAATCGCTGACAGTTCAGTTTTTAACTTTACGGTATTATGTGAACTGAGTAAATGATGCGAAAAATATTTTTTTCATTATTTCGTAATCAGTTACGAAACAATATACACTTATAGAGATCTTCACAAGTCTTAATCTCTTCGCAGCACCAGAGCAGCCGCCGTCTGGAGTGGAGTGTCGTGGAGTATCGTCTACCTCTCTTCGCGTGGCGTGGCAGCCCATCACGGCCCACGGGTCTTCTTTGCTCGGATACTCTGTTCATTACAGTACTGACGGTAGGAAAGTTTTCCAGATTTTGCATATATACAATAACATTTAGGGATAACTTCCAAAAGTATCTGATCCTAAACTAAGCCGAGTCTCCGTTATAGTAACCGCTTGGATGATAAGCTATTTAAATAAACATAGTCATGTAGATACTTATATGGCGTATAAGGTTGGTCCTTCCAAATCAGCTTCCAAAATGAAATTTACCACATATATACATATAGTTCACAACCGGTGGAGTAGGCGAGTTCTGGAGCGGAGACCGCCGCTCAGCAAACGTAGCGTAGGACGCCCTCCAGCCCGGTGGGATGACGATCTGCGAAAGGCTGCAGGCAGATGCTGGATGCGACTAGCCTAGGACCGGGCGCGATGGCACTATTGGGGGAAGCCTGTGTCCAGTAGTAGACTGAAATAGGCTGATGAGTGACTGACTGATTGATATAACGCACACATAATATACATATATTTCTGTCTGTATCTTTAACAGATGGGCCATGGATCAACGTAACCTCCCCACACACCGAACATTATCTCCAAGCTCTGCTGAAGTACACCAACTACACCATCAAAGTGGCTGGCTTCTCTAACTATGGACTCGGACCATTCTCCTATCCGATCGTCTGCACGACTTTACAAGACGGTACGTCTATTACAATTGCGTAATATTTGAGGGATCCTCGAGATAATTAACGATGATTACCGTGGAGATTATGGACAAAAACCACTCAGAGGCAGCCTGTATTCCAGCAATGAACTTAGGCTGATGGTGAAAATTACTACATGTTTTTGCGCACGGTATCAACACTCCCTTGTGACGTAATCATGCAAATGTCAAATCATTGCGTAAGGGTTATTACATTTATATGGATGTAATCACATCTCAAACACTATTTAAAATTCCTAGGATGTAGAAAATAATGTTAAGAAAAATCTTTTTAGCAATATGTAAGGATTTCAGATGTCCTAAAATATTGATACGTGACTTACAGTGCCTGGGCCTCCTGCAGCAATAAAGCTTTTAGTGTCTTCGCCCACGTCTCTGCTGGTCAGCTGGAAGAAACCAGATGAACCAAACGGAGAGATCACACACTACACTGTTTATGTGAAAGAAGTGTCCAGGTATACCTCACGTATGAAGATATCGAATTGTAGCAAGGTTTAGGTGTTTAATGTATTTTACTAAAATTGGTATACAGATTACGGTTATATTTTAGGTTAGGTACAAGATTTTAAACGGTTGTAGTCTTGTCCTTTACTTGAAAATAAATATTTATATAAGTGTTTAAATCAATTCCCTACAAAAAAGTCGTGTAGGTATATGGTCATGCGATAGAGGAGAAAAATTAATGTTAGTGTAATATAATAATAATTAAATATATGTTAATTCGTGTGTCATCGGCGCTACTATTGCCATCGTTAACGTTGTCATCACTACACCCAGCCAGCCACACAATACCAGCCTTTTCTCCATGATCGTTATCATCACGCCTACCGCCACCCCCACCACTACTTTCATCATAGCTATTTCAACGATAAGCCATAATAGCAAAGTACACGATGGCAATATTACTTAAATATTCCACGTCGATTCACCTCCACTTCACAAATGCCATTTCTAACGGAGGCACTTAACGCGCGAGTGTGACGGCGCGCAGCTCGGGCGCGGCGGCGGCGCAGCGCGCGGCGGCGGCGGCGCGCGCGCTGGCGCTGGCGGCGCTGGCGCCGGCGCGCCGCTACGAGGCCTTCGTGCGCGCGCACACCGCCGCCGGCGCCGGCGCGCCCAGCGCGCGCCTCGCCGCCGACCTCTCCGCCAAAGGTTACACCGCCCTCTTACACTACCTGCTTACTTTCTTCGGTCCTTCTTACTTGTTCCTCCTTCCTTCTTTCTTCATTTTGTTTTTCTTGCTTCGTTCTGAGATATTTCTGAAGTGTTTCGATGTATGCGATCCCGACCGGCATCTTAGATCGGCGATCCCGTCCCGCATATCCAGCCAGGAGATTACAGAAACGAATCGTCCACCTGCATCTAGCTGTCTACTGAATTCTTGCCTGTATTACTGTTACCAATAGTATGAACCCGCTGTTAGTACCAAACGAAAATCTATCAGTATAATATTTTTGAACATTGTCCATTTACATCGCTACTTAACCCAATTATATAATTTATTCAGATTCCTTTAATTGAAACATGTTAGGCCTTTGAATTAACTTTATTAAGCAGCACGATTATCAGTCCGTAACGATAGATGGCGTTAGTAATCAGAGTTTTGAGAGTTATGACTAGTAACACGGTGTTATTAATTACAACTCTGTCAAAATTTTAATACTCATGCAAACAGCTACCATAATCCACGCCAATCTTAAAAATATATGTAACCCAAATATAACACAACATCATTATCTTCGAAACCACTTAAATTAACAATAAAACAACTTCTACAAAAAAGTAACCCTTGACATCTCTATTTAATGCATTAACTGGTCCTCTTTTGTTTCTATTTCCAGTGGTAGCAGGAGTAGCATCACTTGGTGGCCCAGTTTCTGTAGGGGTGGGCAGTTCCCTCCTCCTGGTGTGCCAGTGCGTGGGCTCGCCCCCGCCGCGCACCGTGTGGTACCACAAGCACAACATCATCACTCACCATCCGAGATTCACCAGGAATCATGATGACAGCCTTCTTATCAACAGTAAGTATTCTGCAAAATGATCATAACGAATAGTAAGATATTACCAATGGTTCAAATTTAAGCTCGAATTACCAATAGTATAAAGTGACGAATGGAGAAGAAGCACGTCAGGTCAACAAGGCTAGAGATATTTGGCATTCGGTGCTTTCTGCTTTCCTCATAAAGGACCTGGTGTAAGAATATAATAACCCAAAAACAATAGTTTCTAGAAATGACATATGAAAGCATATGAGCATAAGATCTGATTTGTCAATTTTCAGATATAGACCAGTCTCTCAGCGGTAACTACACGTGTCTGGCGAAGAATCTGTACGGTTCAGACTCCGTTTCGTACGAAGTGTCCGTTCTGCCAACCCCCGAACCACCGAGCTTAAGAGTAACACCACACAAAAACGCTCTGCATTTGCAATGGGACGTTCCAAGAAAAATTGCGGGGAAATCTCAGAAAATAAGTACGCTCTGGACTTATAACTTGCCTTATAAGTGTGGCAGTCAGAATCTAATATATTAATCTTCTTCTTCTATCACCGTCTTGATAATTTGCAACACGAAAATTTTCTAAATGTGGATAGATACACAAAATATGTTTTCCATTTTAGGTTACAATCTAACCTGGAAAGAAATAAACGGCTCCTGGCAAGACACCTGGACCAACAAAGGGACGTCCATCCAGGGGATACAGGAGTACACCATTCAGGGGCTGAAATGCGGCACCAAGTACTCCCTGCGGATGACGGCCGCGAACAGTGTGGGGGCGTCGCAACCGGCCTATCTTGATGCCACCACATTGGGCGGAGGTAAAGGTTCTGGAGTTATTCATTAGGTATATCCTGTGGGTTCATCGTCATCGTTAGCCTATAGATGTCCACTGCTGGAAATAGACCTCCTTCCGATCGTGAGCCTTCCGAATCTAGTAGCCTGCCGCTGTCTTCTCCAGGTCAACCAAGGTGTCAGGATTACTTCTCATTATGAATATGGTTAAGGTCACAGGGTTCCACTATGGTCAAGCACTGTTAGAAGTCATCACCCATCACCCGCCTAATCTGTAACTATTATATTTCCGTTATCTTCAAGTGCCAATCTCCCCAACGAGTACTGAATGGTTCTGGAGTAACGCGAGCCACATCTACATCCAGCTCAGTGGATGGGACGATAACGGATGCGAGATCACAAGATGGGAGGTGGATTATAAGGAGTTTGGCAGTAAGGGGTGGAAACGGGCTGAGAACAGGATTGTAAGTATCCTTAGATAGATAAAATGATATATTATAAGTTTTCTCCAATGTAGAAGAAGTACATTATGTCGTAAGAGTAGAGAAATCTGGAACTTGGTGCTCACTATCTATCTCAATAAATTTCGTGTGATTAAACCAATATATCACAGGTTCAAAATCACTCACCTAATATTATAATAAAAAAAAGTTTTACTTTAAGAATATAAACCAACTGTGGGTATACTTTTTAGTGCTGGTTGAATTTTACTTTGCTTAATCTAGTATATCGTTTCTGATACTCGACATTTCAAGGCTTTCAAGAAGTGCCTTTCAATTGTATTCGCAGCCGAAGCTCGAAGAACCCTGGAACCAATACATCAGCAGCACTCTACAACAGCCCTCGTCGTTCGTGCTGGCCGACCTGGTGCCGGCTCGCTGGTACCACGTGCGAGTTGTCGCGGAGAATGCTGCAGGAATCGCCACCTCCCTTTACAGCTATGCCACCACTACTCTGCTTGGAGGTAATTTGTTAAGCTACCTGAGGAGTTTAACATCTGATTCATCAGCTGCATTAACCTACGGTATGCAGGAGTTCGATTGACAATCTATACTTGGCCAGCGTCGCATATTAGCGCTTAACCCTTTTGAGTTTGAGAGGAGAGGAGATCAAACATATTGTGACGATGACAATGGTGACGATGATGACGATGTCGATGATAACGATGATGATGAAGTAAAGGAAGCATTTAACATTATAGTGCTTGGATTTCCTTGCAAATGCTAATAGAAATTTCCTTCCAGAGTCTATCGGCCCTCCGTCTGAGTTCTTCGACCTCAATATGCTGGTGATCATCTGTAGTTCGATTTTGCTGATCATCTGCACGCTGACCTGTGTCTACATCTTGGTCAAGAAGCATAAGTAAGCAGTTTTAGTTTATTGTTATTGCATAGTCACGTTAGGTCCATTGCGGGGTAGACAAGGAACACCTATGGTCGAAAGTCGTCGAGCTTATAGATCTGAAGTGTTTATTTTATATCCTTGTCTTTCTTAATAAACCCATGCTGGATTGAAAGATTTCTGACTCCTCCGTCAGTCATCTGATTTATTTGGTCGAGATAGGTGAGACAGCAGTGGACGGGAGTAGGCTGATAATAATGAAATGACGATGATGAACTTTTTCATAGCTTGTTCATCCATCGTAGATCCATTGTTGTACGTGAAGTATGACCGTTGCAGCCACAGCCGGCTGACGGAGTACCGCAACTCGCTGACGGGCGAGTGCAAGTCGGAGCGCAGCAACGCCACCGCCAACACGCCGCAGAGCCTGCCCGCGCTGCCCGCGCCCGCGCACCTCGCCGCCGACACCAAGCATGGTGCGCCGCGCCTTCCTTATTCAAATAATATAACGTTCCAAATTTAAATATTATGTTCCAAACTAATACATTTACGACGTACGGAACGCAATTTACCTACGATGTTCCCGATTCAACTAGGACGTTCCAAATTCAAATACTGTGTATGTATAAAATTAAAAAGAAGCAATTCGAATATAAAAAATTGTACAGATTTAAATAAGATATTCCAAATTCAAATCTTACTGTTTAATGCTTTCTATGACTTGAACTGGTCGATTAGATTTCCGTTAATATGTATTAGAATATTAGAAGATTATATAGTTTTGTAATTGTTAATAAAAATCGTTACTAAATATTTTTTATCTCTTTGCAGAATTATATGAAATAAGTCCGTACGCTCAGTTCGCTATAGGATTTCGTACGTTCGGACATGTGGACAACCAAGAGGTACCGAGCCGAGTTCTCATGCCGGGTAACAGCAAAACACGATACGATAGTGGTGAGTTACGCCTTAAAAAATTACTTGTGGGGCCAAAAACAGACGTATATTATTCTGAGGAAGACTTAAGACCCAAAGCAACTTGCCAAAAATATTTTCGCAAGTCATCAAAACAGCATTTTATTCAATGGTACAGTTCCTTTATATAGTATGGAAGTAAAAAAATGGAAATCATGCGTATGCAAGGAAACAAGACATAGACCTTGGACCTTTAATTTTCTTAAATACACATTTATGTGTACAGCGCCATCTAGCGTAGTTTATTGAGATCAAGCTTTTGCGTATTATCGTCTTTTGACGATCAGCGCCATCTAGTGCTATTTATAGAAAACAATATTATACTGCGAATTAGCAGTCTTAAGACAGGCTTAGTCACCATACACCTAGTCCTTAGTCCTACCGACGTACAGTACAGATAACAATGTTTCTTGTTTTGTAACACAGATGGCGCGGAGAATATATGAATATCTTTCCTTACCGTTTATAATCTTAGAAATTCCTTTCGAGGTTTCTGGTATAATGAAATAGAATGACTTAAAAATATTTTATTCATATTAGCGTTAAAGATTTCATGTATAATTACCAATTGGTATATTGAATTTCCTCTTCTAACTAATGTGTACTACAGATCAGAGATCGAATAATAATAGTTTTCATTTTGGTTTTTGTTCTTAGCTTACTATTGTTTTATTCTGGTTTCGTTTATAACATTTTATTTTTCTTCTACTAGAAACCAGTTTTCAAATGAGATCCGAGTCAGAAGACAGTGACTGTGTATCGAGAACCACTACATTAAAAAGCGCTCCGCGAAGTAAGTTTTATTATTGTTATTAATATAATATTATTACAGCAGAATCCTTAGGGGTAGGTTGGGAGCACCGAGTGCCAAAATTTTATTCCCATATAAACATGACCTGCTTCCTTCACATTCATCACTGTTATTTATTGCAATTGTAATTATATTTCTTAAAGCATTTAAGAAAACATATCAGAGCGTATTTTTAATTTCGGACAAAGATAAACGCGGCAATGTAACACACAACACACACACACACACACATTTTCATTATTCAAACATTTTCACACATAATTTATCCCACACTTTCACTTTCCAGAAGGCTGTCGAGTTCCGCACCACAGGTAGCTGGGAAATAATGACCATAGTTAATCAAACACTAGTTTTTTAATGGTTGTGTTCATGTAATACCAATGTATCCTCCATCCTACATTATTGTTACGAAACTTCGTCACGATGAAAGCCAAATAATCCCTTCAATAATAGGCTTAATACCATGGCTTAAATGTAGGTATATAGTTGTAAAGGTGCTGGTACACTGTACACGATTCAGAATAAACAACGGTTATCGATATCCTATCAATTTTAATCGATTGTCTCTATACTCGATTTTTAATCGATACAAGAAGAATAAGTTGATCCGTAAACCGTTAATGTAAATAACCTTAAATCGATATTACATAAAATCTAATCGATTGTCTCGATTACTCGTTGCTTACACTGTAGGAGAATAACACGCTGATATGCTGCATGGACAAGAATAGAAAAATCATTGATATTGTTTAAAAGGCATTACGGAAAGGAGAGGCAGAAGGTGCCTTGTGAAAGTTCCAATCGGTTGAATAAAAAAGGTTTTTAAAAATAATACTAATTTGTTGCGAACTAGGTGTAGTCAGTGTCTAGCAATAGATAATACAGATCTTGTGGATAAATATACATAATCGATTCGAGTATCGATTGATCGACATAGTTCAACGAAATATGTTAATGGATGTTGACTTGAACCAGTTGGGGGCTCAGAAAATGACGAGATCGGTTCCGTTTATTTCAGGTTTGGATCTTTGAATCACATTCGATCTTAGAAAATTATACGAGTGTATAAAAATATTATAAATGTTGACATTAATGCTACTCTGAGAAAATATGCATGTGTAAAAAGGACCTATATAAAAGTTCATCATGATGGTAGTGATGATGATGTTAACTGTAGATTACCACAGTTATCATCATCATTAGCTGATGATGATAATGATATTGATGATGATGATGATGGTGATTATGATGCTCATGATGATGGTGATGATGATGATGATGATGTGTGTAGATAGTATTTCTATGACAGTTTTTAATGTAGCTATAAATCTTGTTTCAACTAAATGTTAACTGCCATGTTTTATAGAACATATTATTATGTGTGCTTATTGCAAAAATAATTTTCCTGAAGAACAAGTGTTCTCACTTTTCGATGCTCTATTCTATGACCATTGTGTATCTAAGTACTTAAAAGATTTTATGGTTTGAATGCTATGATGCTGCCAAAGAGATCTGTTTTTGCTCATATTCTTTAGAAATTTTATTCCATGTTCAAATGTTATTTCCAGCTTGCCTTAAATATTTTTTATAAATGTCGTTGTCGTGTTTATATTAATACATATTTGTTTTTGTTTCAATAAAAAATAAGAACGAAATGCAAAATCCAGAATGATAAAACTCAATTTTGTAATAAAATTCCTTGGCTCATTTAATCATCATTCTAATTAATTTGAAATTGGAATGTTATAATATACATTTTAATCAACTGTTTTAAAAGAAAAAAAGTTAAGATGTTTTTACAAATATTTACTCGAAAATAGATTAATAATCTGTATATAAATTATTATGTCATATTATCAGTATTAAAAATTAGCATAATTATCCTTACATTGTAAGTACTTTTATGAAAGTCTAAGGAAACTGAGCGTATTTCACGGCCACAGATAAGGGGCGCACACACGTAGGCGTAGCTTTATAGATTATCTGCCGTGTGTAGGACGCTTAAGTACCTATATTTGTACAATGATTTTATATTTTTCTTTTTGTACATTTTTATAGCTGTTTTAATCGCGGTTTAAATAATTTTAGTGTTAGCGTAATACCTACTACCAAAGATTTTCAATGAAACATGCCAAATTTAATTTTAATCTGTTTACCGTATAGCAAGTAGTGGAATAATACACCTTCATAGTTTTTACTGTGTATAAGTATTAGATGTAACTATGTAAAATAGGACTTTGTTATAAAGTCGTCATAATATTATAATATTTGTATTGAAATTTATAAATAATAATAATATTAATGTTTATCTTCAAAAAGACTGATTGTTTAACATTTATTTTGTTATATTCAAAACGTGTAAATTTTTTCCATT
>DWDT01002522.1:0-13591 GCA_018245595.1 Microceris scylla | reverse complement strand
CAGAGGAGTGTAGAACACTCCAGTCTTTCACCAGCTATGTTTAGGTCCCACCATGAAGAAGGTGGTGAGTTTATTGCCATACGTTTGCCATAGATCCAAATTACAGGACACTACAAGCAATTACTACCAGAAAATCTAAGTCAGAAAAATCCTATAGTACCTGAGCCTAGTCAAACCTAGGACATGTCGATCAGTAGTTGCGTATACAACCACTCTACCAACGAAGCACACCTATTAAACCCATTCGGTACGTTAAAAATACAATACTTTGAACCGCGGTAACATGATTGCATGAATATAAATTACAACAATGAAATGCATTTTTATTTTGTGCACCTGAATATATGGTTGAATAAATTCCAATGAACCGGCGTGAGTATAACATAGTCTCTATTTAACAAACAGCCAGTTCGATAAACATGAAATCAAAAGCCCGAGCATATATTCGAGCTGGAACACGATGTATGCGATTTAGTCGAGTATTTTCGTGTATTGCATTAGTTTCTATTTAGACGTTTCATAGTTGCGATATATTAAGATTTATCTTCATCATTCTTACCAGTCTTCGTAAGTCTAGTGCTGGACGAAGTCCTCCCCAAAACGTGGGAGTTTTTGTACACAATTCCCACGCTCCGCATCCGCAATAAATTAAGTCGAATACCTCAGTTTAAGCTATTTTTGACGCAATTATTAACAGTCATTTTTGTTAATTATTGATAGTGGCTGATACAAGCGTCAGTAGTCTCAGATATCGACATGCGTGTATGGAAAAAGTGATGAATACAAAAGAAGTAGGTACGTCAGGCCTGTCAAGATAGGAATATTTGGCGTTAGGTGTTCTCTGCGTACCTCGTAAGGGACGTGCTGGGATGATATCTTTAAAAATAAATAAAATTGAAGTGTCTGCTTTTAATATTAAAATAACCGCTTTTTACTAAATTCGTATATGTATATGCATTTTTATCTATCTATATGTTTGTTTCGGCTAATCTCCGGGACGGCTGGACCGATTTTGACGAGACTTTCACTGACAGATAGCTGGTGTAATAAGGCTACTTTAATTTTAGAAAATGATTTGACTCCCATGCGAACGAAGTCGCGGGCACAGCTAATAATAAATAAATATTAGTGTTATTAAATTTATTGTAACTGGCTATCTGAGATTAAAAACATTTTCTAAATAGTTCAAACTTTAAGGTAACTTACAATTCAATTAAAGAATAAATTTCATTAGGACTTGTAAAATTAATTCATGGATTGATCTGAAAAGCCTGCCAATAGATATTGTCGAGTTGACTGCCTTTTATCTGCCTCCTTTTCAATTGGTCCCTCGGCGCTTAAGGATCGTGACTTCTGTGCTAAACTTTACTAATGGTCTCTCCATTTGGAAATAAGATAGCTGACTCTCGGCAACCGTAATCAAAATTCGCACAGAGTAGGTAAAATAAAAAAACCATAACCTCACGCCTGTAGTCCCCGAAGGGTTAGGCAGAGGAGTTTACATTGACGTTACGTTTTCACCAGTTACGCTTAAGCTCCACAATGGAACAAGTGGCGAGCCTTTTGCCATACAACGGGTACAGATCCAAGGTAAAACATCATAGCTTTGTTTTTTGCAAAATACTCCATTTTCAAAATCATAAAGTGGGATACACAAAGCAGAATCTGGATTTAATTTTCTACACCGGATCCACAGGAGAAAAAACTTTTCTAACAACCAGACCGGCTTTTGTTCACTTATGTTTATGTATATAGTGTCGTTACGTGTCTCTTTAACGTATAATAAAATTCCGTACAGCATAGTGTCGCGCTCCCACTATCACGTTTTACTAGGATTTCATGTTTTTAAGACTGAGTTTCACGTTTCGTATTCATAAGCGGATCGCCCTAATTATAACTATCTCATTAACTAGCTGCTCTTGTAGAACGTAATTTTGTAAAAATATGTGTAGGTACATACTTTGTTAATTATATTATACATAGATTGTGTCATTGGTCGACTGGATTCAAGCGTGGCTGCTGATCGAGAGGTTATGGATTCGATTCCCGGGTCGGCTTCTATTGGATTTTTCTATCGAATTTTCTCTAGTAGTGAGTCAGAGTCTGCATCTTCGTTCATTGTATAGCAATAGGCTCAATGTTTATACCATGGTAGGATACAAACATAACTGGTAGAACGTGGAAGGGTACTTACTACACACCTCTCCCTACCACTTCAAGAATAACAAGTGTGATGTTACTTTGATAATCAATATTATTCCTTTTCCGGCTATATATAAAATACATACGTAACAATAGATCCTATTATATTACGATTAACTTCGACTTCATTGACTTGCACTTGAATATACCACACTAACATGAAAAACGTAAATATGAAATATCACTAGGGAAAAATTTTCATATTGAACAAAATCATAAAGTGTATTATAAATATAAAAGCTTCATCTTATAGTATATAATGAGTCTTATTAAATGTTCCGTGAGTGTTTATACACGAGATTATAAGTGTACTGGCTTAACTCACGTACGTTTTTTCTGCCGCTACCTCGCTGCAAGCGAGGGGAGCTCATCAGGGAGGACCTCGTACAGGTCCGAAACTAGTCGAGCCACCCCGAAAAACGTACTTGACTTAATCCGGTACACTTATAATCATGTATATAATGAGTCATTCCACGTACATATATAACCTTTCTAACTCTACCCAGCCACAAGTGCTTACCATGATCCTAGCTAGCAGGCACCGCTATGCCTAACTCCAGATCAAGACCGTGTTGTATTGTTATGGTAATATTAATGGCTGAGGCAATCCCATGTGGGAAAGTAGGACGCTGCAGATATTATGTATGGTGGAGGATTTTGGGCGGATTAAAACTTCTCACAATTAGTTTGACTTCCGCCCCGTATCTTCGCTATGCCTCAATACATTCCCCACAGAGCCAAAGTAAAACTTATTTATACCTGAGATTACATGAAACTATATTAGCGAATTAACCTTTGCTGACTGATCCAACATAAAATCAATTAAATTACAGTTTATGATCACAACACTATTGACATTATATATTTCATAATCGTATGAGTGTGTATGTATATATGTATGTATGTGTGTATGTATGTGTGTGACATATGTATATGCATTATTAAGTAACTTTAAATAATATAAATAATAAAAATGTACTACCTCGTTGGTCGAGTGGTTGACTATGCGACTGCTCATTGAGAGGTTCCGGATTTGATTTCCGCGTCGGGTACCTACTAATGGATTTTCTAACTTGAAATTCCTAGATAAGAATACGAATTAACTACCGCTCCGAGTCTGGATCTGTGTCCGATCTATGGTAATAAGTTCATCCTCTATTCCATGATGGAACGTTTAACGTAACTGGTGTAACGTAGGAGTGTACTACACATCTCTGCCTACGTCTTCGAGGAGATACAAGCGTGATGTTACGTCTAATAAAGATATTAAATAACGCACTGTGACAAGGCTGTCTTTATATCATATATTGATATATTCACACATCGCAGATTCTATCGTTGATGCGACTGATAGAATTTTCTGGAATCACCTCCCGGGGGCTTGAGGCATTATATGATATTCAATTTCGTACTGTCATCCATTTTTTCTATTGAATATTGTGGCAGATAAATCGGGCTCACGTACACATGTTTCTTTTCAATGACATTCGTCGATAACGAAGATCCTTATCCACATCTTATCATTCATACCGCATATAAGTATTACATACTTGTATACACTTAGCTTTAGTAAATTAAGAAACCAGCTTAAAAGGAATTAAGAAGAACGAAGAATTTAAATATCACTTGCTATCATCTTAGAAAAAAAATTCTAAGGTGTATGAAAGTCTGCCAACCCGCACTTGGCCAGCGTGGCAGACTATGGCCTTAACCCTCCACAATATGAGAGGAGACCCGTATTCCAGCAGTGGAATTGTAATGGGTTGAAAAAAAATGTTAAAACGCTAAACAAGTGAAAAGAT
This sequence comes from Microceris scylla, assembly GCA_018245595.1. Taxonomy (NCBI): domain Eukaryota; kingdom Metazoa; phylum Arthropoda; class Insecta; order Lepidoptera; family Hesperiidae; genus Microceris; species Microceris scylla. Next base: position 9,587 of record DWDT01002522.1, on the reverse strand, counting down.
ATGGCGGTGGAAAACCTTCATCTGTGCCTAACCTTAAAGGAAATAAGCGTAACAATACGTACGTACAAGTAATAATCTACGTTTCCTAGCGCAACATTTTCACACAAACACTGGCATTGCTTGCTTAGTTTGCTGAAATTCGTCGTTCAGCTGCTAAAACGGCCGCTCCGCCGAAATGTCTAATCTACAAGAAACATCGCTCTAGCCACTTATCAGACTAAAACGCGACCGCTCTGGAACTGGTAAATAGCTATTTCATTGGTAAATAATTGCTAGCAGGCGGTCGCTAGTACTTGGGTAGAGAGTCATGTCTTCTAGTGAACTCAATTGAAGGCATAAATAGAAGGTATAACGGAACGTATCCCCATCGGGAATTAAAGGCATGATGTTACGTTTACCAATAAGTCGTTTGAAATTACATATATTTATATACTATTACATATGTTATTTGAATTATAACTCAAAAGGAGTATTTTCATTAAAATGTTATTAAAGTGAAATGGATTTATTGGCTCTAATCTATGAGTCATAGATTGCTTTGATACTCTTAATTAGTTTTCGTTTATGAAATATTAATACACTTTCAAGTCACTATTTACCTATGTATGTATAACCAAAATAGGTACGTCATCCAGTATTGTAAAGCTTAAAATGCACCCATTTTATTATACGCGAAATGCAATTGTTATTGCATTTTAATTTTAATTTTAACGGCAAAAATTTTGCGCAGAGACGGAAAATGTAGTGTGTAGTCCTCTTAATATGTTATACCCTATTAGATGTACCTAGTTAGGGGAATGCACTTACCGTGTGGCGGCCGCGACAAACTGGCATCGACGCTAACGACCGAACTAACTTCACTTATATTTACAATGTTATTTTGTTCCGACCAGTAATTTCTCTCCTATCTATATTACTGCGGGTAGCATGTAATATACTCGTGTAAACTAATTCTTTAAGCACACATAGCAAATACATAAAAGATAATTACATACATGCTTTTTTACGTAAAGCGTGAAGATATATACCTACTTACATATATTTATGTCAGGTCCCTTATGGGGTAGGCTGAGAGCACAGAATCCTAAATATCTTTATCCTTGCAGATCTGCCAAGCAACTTTCATATTCATCACTATCTATCTACATGAACGGCGGTTTCGGAAACTTCTTTTCTTTATACATTTTATATACTTATATAAACACTTATATACTGATATAAACTGCTTACTACATTTATATACTACTTACTAGACTTATATAAACCTGCTAACTAATCAATATTCAGTCTAAGCTTGTTGGAACTTTGTCCAGAAATGAAATTAACACGAAGATTCTTTCTATGCTGCTCGTGAGGACTGAGTATGAGCTTTGAGCCGCACACTGATTACGTCCGCGAATAATTTTATTAAAATCAAATTAACATAGTTATGTGTTGTCTATAATTATTGTGATCCTCGCGCTCATACCATACGTTTGTTAAGAACAAATCTGCTACATTTCTTACCTACATATGTACATATACATATATGTATGTATATTCATTATTAGTCTTATACATTTATCGATTTACATAAAAACCTAAACAGAATACAACGTAACAAATATATACAATATATACTTTACTTGTACATACAATATCTGGAAATTTTGACGCAGAATTATTATCTTTAAAAATAACGTAACATCACGCCTGTAATCTCCGAAGGGGTAGGCAGAGGAGTGTAGTACACTCCCACGTTTCACCAGTTACGTTTAAGTCCCACAATAGAATAAGTGTGAGCCTATTGCTATACACCGGGCACACATTCACACTCCGAGTTACTACTAGAAATTCTAAATTAGAAAAATCCAATAGTACCCGACCCGGGATTTGAAGCCAGGACCTCCCGGTCGGCAGTCACGCTTGCAACCACTCAACCAACGAGTCACATTATTTAGGTATTATGAGAGATATTATTTGTTGATTGTACTAATGACGTATTTCAGTAAATAAAACTTATTACAGTACAATGAATAAACAACTAGTAATTCTGTATTTAAACTAGTTTCCGTTTTATATATGAAATATTTGTTTACTTATATTGTACGTACCGAGATAAAAAATTTGTATTTACTTATTTGTACCTATACTTTAGTCTTTAAAAACAGACTGTATGAGGTTGAGTCGTAATTCAGATTGCAGGTGATAAATAGGTAGGTACCTCGCTACATTTTGACGAACAGGGAACAAAGTAGGACACATGAGGTAATGTTCCAACACTTTTACGTCAACGTTGTCGCTGAGAGCCGAAAGGGGATAAATAAAACTGAGTAGAAAGCATAGCAGAACTCTACTTGTACCATGCTAAGGTCGAGATTGGCAGCCTCTTTGGTGTAATGCACTTTTCTAATAATATCTATCTTCTCTATCTTCTTCTAATACATTTTAATAGATGTATATATACCGCAATTTATGTAATATTATTAGATTAAGCGTAAGGAAAACAAATGAACAAGGGTACAAGTAAACATATCAAAACTGAAACCTGTTGTCACTAAATGGTTACTATTATACAGACAAACTAGGTACCGATAAGAAGTTAATAAAATGTAAGTATAAGTATGTCACCAGAACGCCCCACTTAAAAGCGATATTTGCCCAAATTGTGTACATATCGAAGGTGCACAATATAGTCTACTTCCAGTTAAACGTAATACCACCTGTTGTGTAAATGAATAATGTAAGTAATTTTATTTACAAAACTCAACATATTTTCGAATAGATATTTGGATTTCACATATTTTATTACATTAGTGACTGAGTAGTTTTAAATTTGAAAGTATGTACCATAAACGTACTCTCATGGAATCCGACCTATGACTCCCGGTTCAATAATCAAGTTTACTAACCACAATAATCATCGCGGTTCTATTTTATGATATAGAACTTCAGCTTGATAAAAAATTAAAAACATTTTTGTCCGTCTTATTGTCGACTTACGTATTATGAGACATTATTTGATAGTTCAGTTACTAAAACATAAGAGTAAAGAATAATTAATGTGACCGCCTCCGTATTAATAAAAGATATCAGCTATCAATAATTTAATTAGATTTTAATATGTAGTCAATTTTAAAAGAATTACTGTGTTCATGGCTTAATAGCAAACTGTGTGTCAAAGTCGTGTCAAGAGCACAAAACATCAGCTGCTCTTCTGTCAGAAATGTCAGTCACACAAAATATATATAGCGTATTCATGTGATTCGAGTTCATTCTAGATTCAAATATCCTGCTCTTTTGACCCCGATACTCAATTTAATATAGAACATACTTTAATTTAGCGATAACTGCTCAGCTCAGCACGAATAAAGACTTGTATATTAATTAGCTGTTTGTGAATCAGCAGTAAATATAAGCAAGTTACCAGTAAACAAATAATTTTCGGTTCTACAACTCAAGTTTAGTGGTTTTCGAATCGAAAAACAAAGTTAAAGATACCGTTAAATCACAGCAATGGTACTGGATGCAATAACAAGGTTAGTTTCACTGATGATTGTAAGTGTATAATGATCTTGGCGCTGTTGGATACGACATTGAACCTTATTTAAGTATGTTGTAACGAATTGAAATAATTTTAAATTATAAGCTTATTCCAAGGTGATTGCTTAAATATGTAGTAAACACTTAACAAGCAATGCAATTGTTTACTGATCACAGTATGTATCTGTTATTAGTTGATGTTATATGCATAGTGTGCTGGAGTGTATGCCACCAATTCATATTTTAATTAAGACAATTCTTCTATTGACTTCCAATTGCTTGTACCAAGGACACTATCTATTGTGTGGTTTACTGACAGCTTATATAATACTCATCTGCAAAATAAGGCTCATTTCATGTGGTAGGGAACTTATATATGTTGTCCATAATATGATGTTTAATCCTTTCAAACTTTTTAACCTCAAATTTGTCTCATATGATGTAATGTTGTGAAAAAACAGTGTTTAACAGTGTGATCAAAATGAAGCTGATGTTACAGTGCCTATATAAAACTTAAGCACTACATTTCTGTTTAAAGAAAAGGATAAATACAGCAAGGTAACAAAGGAAACATTAATTAAGGCTCTGGTAGCCTCATGGTTTAAATTCAGTTTCTCATTCCGGAGGTCTTGTGTTCAACTTGGTGAACTTGTGAATTGGTAATGGTAAAGGAAAACATATTGAGGGAGCTTGCATGCTTTAAAAGTTCTTAAAAAATATTCTCTATAGTGTGTGAAAAGCCTTGACCTTTGTGACGGACCATTGCCTCAACACTTTCTTGGTGGGTGGTGACCCATGCCCAACAGTAGAACAATTAAAGGATCAGAAAAAAAGAAAAATAAATTTTTGTATGATAGTTAATGAGTCATGTTATTGAATAACTCAAAATCTGTATAAAAAATAGGACTTTCTTACCATTAAATTTTATCTAAGCAAATAATATTACATGCATGCTAAATCATAGTAATAATCTAATAATATTCATGGTGGCAGGTCCTGCAGACTGCTAGTAGAAGTATTGTATTAACTGTCGATAAACAACAGTGTTTAATGAATGTTCTCATTGTGAAGGATGAGAAACAAACATATTTAACAACATATTAAAATGTGGCCTTGGAAAGATATATTATGGCTGTATTTCACTCTAACTACAATAACTATAATAAATTATTAATATTCATGTTGCCTGTGTCGGTAATAACTGCCTGTGTCATATCAATGACACTTAGGGACATAACAAATATTTATGCTCATCACTCAAGTATTTGTTCAGGGTGGGAATCAATCAGTTCAGAAATCAGGTTAACCAACCATCAGACCAACAGCTCAGTCAGAACTACAACTTAAAATTCATTATTTCTTTTTGTTTACATAAAAAGTGGCTTTTTCAGTTTCAAGGGTATTAAATCTAATGGTTGATGCATCTAACAACTTTCTAATTATTTTTGGAAAATTTATGTATTACGGTTTATGGGGTATAATAGTACTTTACGTAACCCAATTGCCTCTCTGCTACAGCTTGTTGTGAGCAAGCTTGATTTTTAAATATTTTTTTAATAAAAAGTAATTTCATCTGCCCTATTGAATGCTATCTCGTTGATAAATTCCAAAACAAGTGCCTGATACTGCTTGCTTATAATCCTGTGCTCAAACACATTGCGATGTTCCAAATTGAGATATTTACACAGCTCTTAGTTGCAAAAAACAAACAAAGTTATCAGTAACGCTATCACATATGCTTCTGCTAATGGCACCAACAACCACTTCAGCCTCTCTGCATTTCATTTTAGTTCAGTGTGCTTGTCGTTGTTGTTAGTTCTGTGTAGTTTCATAATATAGTAAATCTGTTCTACAGCAGGACATGTGAAATTATGGATTATTTTTTATATAATTTGATCACTAAGCTGTTCGTGATTGTCGACGTAGTCATTACTTCAGCCTTCAGTTTCGACTTCTGGAACAACTGTAGTTTGAGATATATAAGGTGCCCGCGGTATACTGAGACGAATTATCGATTTGTCTATTAAATCACGCTGTCAAAGTTGGCTTCACTTTTAATTTGCTAGTTACTCGTATTTATTTGATTCAATAAAATAATCATATGTGTAGGTATTTATGAACTTTGTCTGCACACGTGTTCAAAATAATTGAATAAGAAAGCTATTATAAGTATTTGCTAATCTGTGCGTTATTTCAGATTCGTTCGTCAATTTGCTAATCCGTACATTAATTACCACAGATATGCACGATTTACTATGAATATATAGGTACAATTATAAAGTAAAAGTGAAATGTAATTATGCTATGTGAGATATATATTTTTAAATAATTCTTTGAAATGAAACGTAGTTGAATAAAAAGTACTGTAGCAGCTTGCGTAGCTCGCACGTGCTCGTGTGCGCTGGCACGTGTGCTGTGCTCGTAACACATGTAGTGATGTCTGCAGCAGCTGAGGCGGGTGGCGCCGCGGGCGTGCTGCGGGCCCTGCCTCGCGCTATGACGCTCGCCATCGACAGGTAGGTCCTCCAGCACCCACAATGCACTTCACTTTGTTTTCGCTTACTTGCTATTTTATTCGTGCTCATTACTAAGTGCAGAATGTAAACGTTACCATGAGACTAGTTATTATCCTCACGAATTCCCGCCGCCGCCGGCTACCATGTTAGTGACGTCATTGCTTGACGAATGATTTAAAATAATCGGTAAATAATCAGTACCGTTTACAGCATCGGTTGGCGAAGATACATCCTGTTTTAGGCATTTCGTTATTCTTTTTAATGTGGTTTTGATTTATTTCTTATTGTCGTTATTTTTTGTTCTCTCTTCCTATTTTGTCAGTCATAAAACCAACGCCGTACGATCGCGACGGCGTCGCTGGTCGAATACGGTCGCAGTAGCGATACCGCGCCTTCAGAGCCGCAGACGCCATCGTACCTCCGCTCTTTTACCCGAATCAGTCTCGCGTTAGTAGCGATGTTGAATCGTTTCTGCCGCGTTGTTATCCGTGCACGTGGGCGAGTTCCCTAAATAGACAAACCCTTGGTTTCAAGTGACGACACGTAAGGGTGGTGCGGTTAAAACCGATCTTTACCTATCCAATTATAGTCTGTACGTAATTAATGAAATAACTGTTTTGTACCTGTGAATAATTGGCCTGGTAGTGGTATAACACGCAGAAGTTGACTAGGCACCTTCCTATGGTTGAATTAATCCCGGAGTATAACTGAATATTTTTTTTTGTGTCATTTTATCATATTTTAAAGTTTATTTTAGTACAAATAGATCTCGCATGCGCGTATAACGATGGCTAACAATAAGTTACTGCCTGTACTGCAGATGTCGGCAAAGCTACTGACGCGACGGGTAGCGCTTACCTGGCATAATGGCTAGTCGATTTCTTCGTGTTAAAATAACTACATACTTCTTCTTCGTCTTTTTGGTGACAAATATAACGTACTGGTAACCGTAACAGCGCTGTCGGCGGCGCTGCTCTGGCGGCTGCTCCTCGCCACCGACAATGTGCGCAGCGGTCGCAACTCACTGTGCGTTGTGTCTTTTATTCATTTTAATAAACTGCATACAACAACGACTGCTGTGTGAGCAGAGGCGGTGCGCGACCACACGTGTCACCAACTACTAATTTATAAGGAAAAAGTGGGACTTTCGACATTCAATGGTACCGCCCCAAAAAATGTGACTTTTATATAGCATTACTATGTTACACTCGTTGATGCTGAGTCTGTGTGATAGAGAGAACTGAAATCTAATTCTTCAATTGTGCCAATTTTTCGTCTCATTCGTTAATTGAAACCTCCGCTGCTGTTCTAGAGGTCCAGGGTTCGATCCCTGTGTCAAGTACAGTCGGGTTTTACTAACTTAAAATTTCGACTAGTAGCTCCAAGTGTGGATCGAAGTTGTGGTAAGAGCAGGAAGAAAAGAAAATAAAAGATTAGAAAACATAAAAAAAATTTAAGGCAAAAATGTGATGTAATGTTAAAGAAATGGCAAAAAATTATATGTAGTTTCTTAAAACTTTAATAATTTTATATGATATCACATTTTTTTATCTATAGCGTGTATTCTGTTATCTGATAGTAGGAAACAACGTAACCATATACTTGAATTTTTTTACGAATGTAGTCAGTACACAGAGTACGAAAGTGTCGTCATTCAGATGTCGACACTCTCGTGTCAGTGTCTCATTGTGTTTAAAAAATGGTTCGCTCAGTCCCGCTATTTGTAGCTAAAAAGTTTAAACAAAATTTTTCTTTTTTTTTTTTATATATTTTTTTACGAATAAGTCGCCGTCGTCACTACCACCAACGAAGCATGATGCAAACAAATTATTTGCCACTGCTTTATTTCGATGTACAGATGTTTTGGAATCACTTCTAAAACGATTATGGTATTGTGACCTGCCAATGGCTTAACTGTAACTTTTACTCCGCCGTTGATATGTGTATCTTAAACTAGCAGCGTGTTGTCGAGACCGCGGAGAATTACTGTCTATTTACTGCATGGAGTTTTCTGTTGTATTCGATGTTCGAACAACCTTACTCGAAGCTTTAATCTTCTTCTACCGAAATGAAAGTTATAGCCGGTAGTACGTGTAAAGGCAGTCTATATGGACGACATTGAGCGAACTGTTATTAATAATGCGATTACTACCTCCCGTAAATTGTTAGTCTTGCTTGTGTGAGTACAGTACGCCTAAGAAATGATTGCGAAATTATCATTAAAAACCAACAATTATTGATCATCCTCTGTATAAGTGCAATTTGTACAAGGTTATCGTAGCCGCGGATCGGTCGCTTATTTTACGTTTTCAATACGTTCTTTGTGTTTTTATTCGGATTTGTTAACCTTTGCTCCAGTGGTTTACAACATTGGAGTACTTGTTGGACATCAGTACAATTCTTTGTGGGACATCAGTACAATTCTTTGTGCAATCCTCTACCGTATGTGAATGATTTAGTTGTAAAGAATTAGCAGTTTCCGAACGCAGACAGATTTATGTCGCAGGTAATTATCAACTCAAGAAATATATGACGTACCGTAACTAAACAGGCAAATTTATTTGTCTCAGAATTACTTATGTTTTCTCTCAGAAATTGCACCATTGTGATCACCAATGAGGTCCAACGTCTTACGACTAACCTTGTTCTGGGCACTCTTTGCTTCGTTCATCATCATCAGCTTATCCCAGTCTACCTCTGGACAAAAGCCTCCCCACCGGGCCGAGGGGGTCCTACACTACGTTTACCGAGACGTGGTCGCTACTCGAGAACTCGCCCACTTTATTGGTTATCAGTTCTTTGGCATATGTGCCTTAAAAAAAATTAAATTGAAAAGTATATTTTTTTCATAACTTTTGAACAGTTTATGTGAACCAATACAAAAACTAATCAGCTCTTAAACAGAAAAAAACTGCCATGAACGCCACAATTTTTATCGAAATCGATTAATTCTTTCAGAGAAATCGCTGTCGAAAAATTTTAAAAATGGTTGTCGTCATGTAAACTCTGAATCATCTCTCTGATCGATTTTATACAGAGAGCCTTTATTCTTGCCCTGAAAAAACTACACTCAAAATCATCGAATCAATTTGTTTGCTTGAAAAACATGATTAAAAGTTACTTAGAAGTTAGTTAGTTCCAAGGTAACTTAGAATAACTCATAAATAATCCATCTGATGCAGGAATCAGAAACTTCGAGAGAAATTCCAGAAGTTGTCTACAAGGTCAATCGCTTGTTTTTATAAAGTAAAAAACGTAACTTCACGCCTGTAATCCCCGAAGATGTAGGTAGAAGACTACTACAGGGCCACGTTTCATCAATTACGTTTACGTCCCATTATGGTGGTGAGCCTATTACCATACACTGGGCACTAATCCGGACTCCGAGCCGATTTTCAACTTGGATTATAAATATACTTCAAGGTGAAAATGTTAATAAACTCTAGTGCATTGCGCAAAGCGCGTATTTTGTAGGCTACCACTATAGTAGAGAGAAGTGTTGAGGTACATACGTGACCCTCTCTCCTTACAGAGAAATATATATCAGAT
>DWDT01002521.1:0-13591 GCA_018245595.1 Microceris scylla | reverse complement strand
ACGTAACTGGTGAAACGTGGGAGTGTTCTGCATTCCTCTGCCTACCTCTTTGGGGATTACAGGCGTGAAGTTACGTTACAGATGTAATTGTAATGGGAAACATTATGTTATAATATAATGGTAGTGGAAAAGGGAATATTTCTAAGGTGTTTCCTCAGGACTGCAACTCAATGTACGATGAAGAATGTTTTCAAGATGGAGAACTTTTTTTTTTGTTTTCGCCTGCTCTTGTAAACGTGATCACTATTAGATTAGATAAACTGGCCAAGTGAAGAAAATTTGCGTATAATGTGCGTGTAATTTTGCGTATAATCATTCTGATAACCCTCGTACATCAAGAATTCAACCACGACTTGTTATAATCTACCTCAATATAAAGGACGCACAGGGTTTTATAAAGAAAACTGTAGTAGAAAAATAATAATAACAGTTATAAATTGAATCTCTTATTCCATCGTAGCCTTATCACGGAGGATCATGACCACCAAAAGAAGCTTCGTAAGTACTCTCCAGGTAGGTAGGTACTTCTGTTCTGGGCTACTTAATTTGGCTGTTGCGTTTTGGAGCGGATTGCTCCTAATATTGAACCTGTCCAAAGATTGGGCACTATATCTATGCACCTCCTTTCCTCCACGAGACTTACTATTATCAGTTTTACCACGTAATCGGAACCAAGGCAAGATTTACACGGACAAATTGAAGAAAGATTAATCCTGATTTCCAACTTATACGTAAAAGAAACGTCAAATCACATAGTTAGTGGATACCTAATATAAGTCGGAAAGGATTTCAAAACGCTTCTTACATTGTTAGATCTATCATAACAGTACATCAACTATATATAGAGCCCATAGCTTATTTCTATAGCATTGACCCGTTACTCCCGTACCCAAGTACCTAGAAACATTTTATATTCGATAAGTGCCGATAGGTTGTAAAGAATCTAGCAATAAAAGAATGTCGTCATAAACGATGGGCACTAAATCAGTATCGGGTGATGTAAAAACTGATTTTCTGTGCCTAGCGGCGTGTGGGCGGGGCGTGCGGAGGTCAAAGTGTGTGGATAAATCATAGTTAAGCCTCGGTTCCATTAGCGAGGAAACCCGTTAAATTACAACCAGTCAACGGATGGCAACAGAAGCGCCCATTGAAAAAGCTATGGTCTGTTTCGCTTGTGAAAAGGGAGATAATGGCTGCTTTGAAAAAATCAACAAGGAGGAGATACAAATAAAAAAATCAGTATGTTAATTTAGCAGTGATTAAATTTAACGATTATCAATGACTAGTAAAGTGGACTTGCCTTCTCGCAAATGAAACACCCGTCACGATGACATTTCCATAAGTAACGCTTCTGCCTTCCTGGACTTACTTTTAATGTGACAGTTATGGGGCTACCTCGTCGGGGTAACGTGTGGATGAAGACCTAACGGAATTTTCAACAGGGTTTATGGCAAATCTTTTAAAGCTATTTCATAAAGGTTATGTAGTCAACAAATTTAAAATCGCTAAGTTAACATCAATGACGGATAAATAAAAATGATTAGCTACAATTGACGGATGTAGTGTGCTTTGAAAATCGAAAATGCCTTGTCTTCTAATGATTTATTTATAAAACCATAGATAGCATAGTGAAAAAGCACTGAACACAGATCGGCTCTAATTATAACTACGACAACATGGCTCTAACTTAGATCGAAGAAAATTAGTTCAGTTCTTAACTAGACAGATCAACAATTTAAATGTACACTTATCTACTTACAGTTGAAAGACATCAAGCGACCGATTGTGTACTTTTATCGGAAGGGTAAATGGTGTGAAGGTATACCTCTAATTAATTTAATTACCTCCTACAAGTAATATAAAGTCACACGTTTTTCGACACAAGGGATAATATAATTGGTGACATTATAATGTTTTACACTGTCCGTGCGAATGAAACTAAAAAAGGTACTTTCTTGTAGGCATAGTACAATATTATGTAAGCTATACAATTTAGTGTCTCGCTCAACATTTAGTACACAGAAGGGACATTAAAATGTGGCGAGCAACGTTACGAATACTGCTTGCAGTGCAACGGCGTCCTCCGTGGAATACGCATTTGGTTTGAGGTAAATGCACCTACTGATGACCCATTTTTCATATACCTATTCGTAGGTAGTAAAAATATTAATTTTTCCGTTATTTCTGACTCATTTCTCTAGAACAGCCAAAAACGATTTCCGATGATCTGGTAGGTACAACAATTGCTTAAATTTCAAAGGCCTTCACTCTAGATAAACTTGCAAATAATAATATTGTGATAACTGACACATTTTAGTTTGGACTTGACAGCGAGATAAGTCTATTATTGCATCAAGAAAATCTATTAAATACACTATAATTCATAAAACACACAACTAAAAAGAATTTTGGATAACCATCATTGTTATACAAATTTGAACCAGTTTATAAAGCATTTTAAAAGAATACATTATAGCATTGGAATACTTATTTTAAGCCAATAAAGTTCAAGACAAACTTATTGTTATATATGTCACAGTAGCATCAGCGTGCGGCAGTGGTGTCAACGTCAGGTGCATTCACCCTACGCATGCAGCGTGCAGTTTCGGCGCGTGTGCGCTGCTATGCGCCGCTCGGTACGCACCTCACGTCGCTATGAGTTAGATTTTATTACTGTGCCTGAATTTGTGATTCAGAAGCGCCAGCGATGACAGCCGAGCGAAATGTTAGGGCCATATACCTTTATTGGTGCACATATCATTAAAAACATTCATTTTACATAGCCGATAACATTTAACTTTTACAAATCAGTTAGTTTGACAGCTGTCAAATATGTTATGCAGTAGCGAATGTCACAATTAAATTGTGATTAGTGCGGGTAATAAAGACTTCTGTTAGGGCTTTACTTAATATCATAATTGCATCTACTTTCCGGATTACCCTTTCAAAGTTTTGTATTGTGAACTTTAACTATTTTTAAATAAACTTTCATAGCAAACCTGATAGTTTTTTATGATAAACTATTAATATTCAATATGTTTTATATGCGCGTATTTTTTTTGTCCTTTGCAATCTAAATATTCATAGAGAATAAAAGCGAAAGAAATATTACATAAGTATTATTAAATTATGCAGTTATTAAATTATGCAGTTATGAACAATGGATATGCAAAAAGTGTTATATGGGGAGAGCGTCTACATACATCAATTCTAATTAAATATTACCATATGGATTGGTCCTATTTCTTTATTGATAGTTTTTAAAATTCTAACATGAAATCCAATATAAGAATACGAAGAACATCAACATTACCACGAAATAACAAACAGCAACATCAACCCTTCTATTCTTCTTCTACCCTAGATAAGTCTTTTCTCAGAATGAGAAGAACGATAGCCGTAATCTTCTGCTGCTGAGCGGCATTCTCTGAAGAGTGAGTTACAAGGTACTCGCATCATATGTACATATGTATGCCTACATACGAATACACAACGGTTTGATTTGAAGCTCGATGCCTTGTGCTTACTCTGTAAAGTCATAAATGCAATATTTAGGATACATTGTATTTATAGGCATCCTCTTAGACCAATAGGTACGTGGGACGCTTTTATCGCCTCCGCACTAACCTGACCCGGTCACGTGACACTCATCTGACCCATGTCATTAGCGAACCGATAGATTTACTGTAGCCCGGCTCTCTGAAACTTACAACTAAAATAACTTTACCGTTTCATGGAGTATTAATATTTCAAAAAGCACCTTATATATCCGAGCGTAAGGTTTAAGCGAGAGCCCATTAAGGATAGCATTACGTTGGGTTACTTTGTGCCACCCAAGGCGCGCATCAGCCCTATAAATGCATTCAATTTACAACGTCCTTAGACGAGCTTGAAAAGTTGTGCTCGTCCCGTATAGCTAATGAGATACAATAGAAAAATTGTTCCTGCTTCGAATTAATTCAACTCTACGACCGAATGGCCGCGAAGACAACACTCGTATTTCATTCATTCATTCGTTCGTTTCTCTAAATGGACACGGGAACGTTAGAACATGTCCATTCTGAGCTTATGTTCTCGTGCATGTAACAATGTAAGGAGATAGATTTAATAAGATCGAACCGACTAAATATATCTAGCTGATGAAGAAAACGAAATGACGATGGTTATAGATTTAATAGATTTAATAATTTCGCTTAATTCATTACTAAAATTGAAATAGCTAAATTCGCATAAAGAATTAAACATAGAAATATTTTCACCTATTTTTTTTTTTATATCGACCATTCATATTCCCAATTTTTAAATGGCGCCGGTACCTAATGCCAAGAATTTATTCAGCATTGAAACTACCCCGTTCAGTATCCACCAAATAGGACCTGGTGCGAATTCAGAAAATCTGTTCTGCCCCAATAACGTTCTATATATTATTATGTACATAATTATATCTGTCAGGGCGGATCAGCAACTCATGTAATAGTTAATGTTATTAGGTATTTTTTTGACATTGCTGATTTTATATTGTTTATTTTATTTCAAACGAGAACACGGAGTATAGAACCACAATAACCATAGCCAATAAATCTAAATCATTGAATAATAAAATTCAAAACAAGATAAAAATAAATCATCTAATAATGTTTAGATACTGCGAAGTATAACCGACTTCAATAAAAAATAAACAATATTTAATAACTACAAACTAATCAAACAACAGTCAACGATCAACACACCAAAAGCCACCATGTACACAGTATCTAAATTAAAGACAAATTCTTAATTTACCATTTGTAGGTATATTAATTCTTTATAAGTTTGTTATGTAAAAAAAAAAATTCTAAGGTGTGTGAAGTCTGCCAACCCGCACTTGACCAGAGTGGCAGACTATGGTCTTAACCCTTTAATATGAAAGGAGACCGATATTCCAACAGTGGAATTACAACGGATGGATAAAAAAATGTAACGGCAGATTGACGGCCGCGGTACAAGCTCGTGTAAGAGACCCTTAACATCCCATACGCTTCAATGTCCGATATCGGTCCCCAGATACATACTTTGTATGCCGCGAACAGCCTCCACGGAAATAGACTGGCCGCAGATGTGATAGAATTCGCTCTATTATTTTTGCATAATGCATGCGCGCATGCTACACATGCACATGTGCGTAAATATGTAAACTTGTTATTTCATAAGAGATAGTAGAATATTAGTTCGCGAAGAAATTGAATAAAGTTACAACTTTAAACAACCTGATCAGTTTCCTTGTGTTAAAATTGTGTGAATGTTTATTAAAGGATTTATTAGAACTATATGAGTCTTCTCTGTAGCCATCGCTTCCACTTCCCTGTACTGAGCGAGGCTAGGTAAAGGAAGGGTTTCTATTGGTTCTTAACAAACATATTCCTCGCTACGCATCCACGCACATTCCTGGTGGAAACGCACCCTTAAAACCAGATGCAGCCATAATTGTGAAACAGCATATCACAATTATATGATATGAGATGTGAAACTTAATAATATAAAACATAAGAAGGAACATCATATTAAATTTATGTTTTTCTTTTGATATAAGTAATGTTAAATTCCAAATATAATGTGTACACATATATAAAATAAAATTCGAATTAATACATATATGTATCATCAACATCATCATCAGCCTATCTCAATCCACTGCTGGACATGGGCCTCCTCAAAAGGGGGTTTATGCCCGTAATCTCCACGCTGGGCATGCGGGTTGGAGATCGCGGGGCACTGCTTTTCGCACCGCCGACGCTGCTGGCAGTGGTTGGATACGAAGAGCTGAAGATCGAGCTCAGTGACGTGCTATTGAAGAGGCCTATGTCCAGCAGTGGACGGGAGTAGGCTGATAATGAATACCGCAATCAGCCGGTCATATGTATAGGTACATAATATAAAAATTAATAAGTTTATTATACTAAATACCACTGAATAAACAGTAGAAAACACGATACCTATTTCCTAAAACTCCAACAGATGCTTCCACGCAGGCGACCGGCGACCACCTCCATCAAACGGTTATTGCACATCTGAATGGACGACGAGACATGTTTACGAGCATCTTATACATACGGAATCTGCATATCTAAAGATGTCATTTATTCTAACACCTTTATCATGAGAGCGAAGACGCTAAAATTAATAACACGACTGATTTATATGTAATACTTTTACAAGCCGATCGAAAAATACCGGAATTTGAAGAACAAACAAATATTAAATGTCATGTGTAATCTAGAACTTTCTTTCTTGTAATATTAATAGCTTGGGGAAATGTTACGCGCGTGTTTTGTTAAGTCTATCCTTAAATATGACTGTGGGAATAGTAGTATTAACGTCAGGTAGCCACATTAGTATTCGGTATTAAAAATAGTATTATTTACAATAATAATTATAAGTATCGTTTTACAAGACAGAGCGCGATGGCGCTCATTGGGTGAGGCCTATGTCCAGCACTGGACTGAGATTGGCTGATGATGAAGATATCGTTTTAAAACTCCGGATATAGGTCAGTCAGTATACGTTGCCTTGTTGGTATGATTGCTGTTATATATTAGTTACTATCCCTCGTCTAGTAGTCTATTCGTCAAGTGTCCGTTTCATTACAAATTATTCGCGAATGTTCACAAACCGAGGCAAGTTGTCAGCCAGAGTTATTCACACACTTTCCCACCGCCGAAGATCTCAAAATGGTTTTTAAATAGTCACTACCTAGCAATATTTACTCCATCTTCCAAATTCCCTTGAAAGCTGCTAATACCACACACCCATTCATGGATTAAGATCGAGACCCTTCAGACTTTGCAACCGCGCTTAAGCTGCCAGTGTTTTATGTACCTAACAATAAACATATATGGACATACATTATAATGCACCAGCATAACAAGAATGGAAATAACCTAAACAATCGTTTAAAAGTTTATTTAAAAGATTTGTCATCATCATCACCATCATCATCAATATCATCGTCATCCTCATGAGCCTAAATCAACAAGAATTATCTGTAGGGTACGTATCCAAAATTTCTAGTATTATTATTAAAATTACTAATGTGTTGTTACAGTGTTTGAAATCATTAAAAAAGAGTGAATAAACGTGTTATCCAGCTTCACGGGAAGAATTACATATTTCAAAAATACCTTCAAAAGTTGAGTATGTAAATACATGATACGAACTGCCGTCTTCAGGCATATCTTGTGGGCTTTTCACTCGCATTCGATATGCTGGATAAACAGAATTTATGACTACTATACCTATGTACGGTAATTGTTTTCCTTATGCTATAAATAAAACAATCCATATCTGAAGAGATGGGGAGACACGTACCATCCAAAGTTAATCTTTATGCTAAAAAAACTATATTTGACAGATAACCTTTGAGTAGAAGGCAAGAATAGAAATAAGCAGATAAAATAGGGATAAAGACTTCATCATCATCGGCCTTTTGATGTCCACTAGTTGACTTAGGCTTCCCCTGATCGGCGCCTATTCATAGGCGCTTACGAGACTTACGATCTACATATATGTATGTCCTACAATTAAAATGGAATTGTACTATGCACACGGCATTTAAATGTTATTAAGTAGAAAAAAGTTAATTGGCACTGATCCGAATGTGAACAGATTCATTAAATAAATAGACGAAAAACAAGAACAAATCAAATCATATTAAAATTCCACAAGGTTCATACATTCCTTCCACTTTACAATGACAAGTGTCTAGAGATATACCTATACTTGTGTGTAAAGGTCAAAGCGTCTATAAATAATATTGTTTATTTGTTTCCTGCTAATATTAGTGTGGCAGTTCACCTATTTACAAGTTAATATAAATAATAATTTATTAATCAATGGTTAACAATTGATTAATTTAAATTGAGAAACGTAAATGTCACAGAATTTGGTAGCTTGACCTCTATAATATGTTAACTTAATTTATAGAATGTTAACCAATCTATATATTTACTAATGAATTTAAATTATAACATAATAGAAAATCTGTAGAGCTATGTTTCATCGCAGAGAGCTTTATATGAGAATGTTATACATATGTATTTCTTACCGAAAAATATTCGAATCCTACCCATATACATATATTGAATGACTATACTGTGGTATTAATAGGTTTAAACTTTTTGTCCATTAGCTTACAGATTGATGTGGATATGTCAAATGAGCGTGCTATATTTTTTCTTTTTTTTTTTGTCGATTGCATTAATTATAAAACGTTCCGATCACAAATGTCAATACCGAAACAATAAGCCGTGTTATTGCCACGACGCGCGCTAGACCATATTTCTAATGGTTTCGACCATAAACCGAATGGCGCTATGGCGTATAAACTCTAATTAGTTTTACGATCAATGAGATCATAGACGGAACGCGACAAATCTTGGAAAGATATCGATATTTTATTTATAATATCGTAAAGTTTCCAAATCGATTTTAAAGCAACTTTCATTATATTCTTAAAGGTTAACTTTATTTATAGATAACTTTCATGTTAACATTGATGAGATGGAAATGATGTTGGATATTATCGTTGGTTGAAATATAGATTAGGCATGCATATAATATTATGTATGCATGTAACCCTGTGTTAAAATGTCGGTTGTTATGTAGACTATAGACATCAATTAATCAATCTCATAGGCATTGGCGGTAATTATAGACTTGAGGAATACAACATCAAATGCACTCCATGTAAAAATATCCTCCTATAAAAGTTTCAACCATTTAATCTCCCTTTTCCGTTGATTTTAGATACAAATAGAGATATTTGGCGTTCTATGCACTCAGCCAACATCGTGAGGATCCTGCCGTATCTAGACAATATTAATGATAATGTTTTAAAACATTAAACGATTGAGTTAATTGAGATCATTGAGGTAGTGGATCATAAAATTTTGTAGTACAATTTGCCCATCAAAGTAATATGTAAATTGTAGCAAAAATACTGCTTTATTAACCTAAGTATATAAAACGTGGAAGGACTACAAACTGCGGTGTTCCAGTCCGGACTCAATCCCTAATTCCTCGGAAGCCTCTGCCCGGTGTCATTTCAATAAACAATGAAACAATTAAAACATACATACATCTTAAAGTGTATTAGGTGTACGAGTATATAAATCAGTTTGATTGAAATGGATCATTCAACGATCGGATTAGTTCTGCTATCTTGTCACTTTGTGTTGGGGTCGCTAGTGCTTTATGAATTGAAAGTGTTAAATTTCACGGTCGCATTCCTAATAAATCAATAAAAATACTGTTGAAATACTATATATTTGCTGTGAAAGCTTAAAAACTGTATTTTATTAAAGAATCATGTAATTTTATAGCTGAGAAAATCAAAGATGGCCGCGACATCGCAATAATCTTATATTGATGCCATAAACGTTTGATTTCATTCGCGTGCTTTAAAATCGATTTTAAAACGTTTTTACTATACTCCAAGTTGTAAATAGCGACCGCTCCTATTTTATGTCGTTGACAAATTCAAGAATAATGAATTAATTGCAGCGTATCGAGACGAAAAACCATAAAACAAAAGTTCAACGGTGATGTCACTGATTTGACATTTCAAGAACGTTTTAATAAGTCAAAATTATCAGCAGTTCATATATTTTAAAACTTGCGTCAAAGTGATGTGTGCAAGATTGTTTTTGTTATTGTTTTTTGAAATAGAGCTGAGAATCTGAAATCTGTTACTTCTCTATGGCTTTTAAAAATCTCAAATAGAACCTCTTCTGTCCTTGTGAATTTTGTTACTAAATTCTTTAAACCCAAGCATTATTATGGATATCATGCTAATTAGCGGTAAAAAAATGAGTGAAGCTGATGATAAAGAGTTTTTATTTAAAAAAAAAGACATACAGCAAAACCAATACAAAGCTTAGTAGTGAATTATTACAATATCAAGGGAATTTTGATGGATCATTTTGACAAAAAAGTCAAGTATACAATTAAAACATTTCTAAATTACTTTTATCTACCGTTTGTACACCCCACAAATATATATATACACACTTTATATTCATTGAAACGGTTACATTACGCCTTAAAACTAACAATGAAAACAAACAATCAAGATTTTACATAATATCTACTCCATATATTAATGTCTCAAACTATATTCGTTCATTTACCCACAGAACATATAACCATTTAACATTTACCTGTAGGTACCAGATTGCACTAAAACAATTTTCTCATAATGAAATCTCTGCTCTCACCAGAGCGGTCGCCAGAGGGTTAGAATTTCTCAAATCAGAGTCCCTATTAGCAGTTGATAGGCTGTTATTTGCGTACTTACTACATTAACAATGAGTAATTCAACTGTACTAAATCAGTGCGTAATCGGTACTGCCGCACCCATTTCGACTTGATCGTTGGTCCATTGGTTAGTGGCCGAGAATGTTAAGCCGGGGATGTGAGTTCGATCCCTACTCAGGACAGATTTTATGTGATAAGCATGGAAAGTCTGTATGCATGTTTTAGAATTAATTGTCAATTTTTTATTTTATTATTATTATATTCGACCCATTTGTTGGAATATGGGTCTCCTCTCATATTGAGAGGGTTAAGGCCATATTCTGCCACGCTGGCCAAGTGCGGGTAGGCAGACTACCCACACCTTAGAATTTTTTTTTGTCACCTTTATGCGATTGCCATAACGATCCTCTGTTTATTTAAATATTAAATAGCTGTATGTAAGTTGTCTCAGAGATATTATTATAACTTCTGCCCCATGCAGGTCGCCATGTTTGGGACAGAACCATACATATTTTACACCAAACCCCTATTCTCTTGTACTTCTTCTTGTCTCTTACACGTTTTGCTCAAAACATTATCAAGTTACCTTTCGATCACCAGATGCATTTAATGGATCATCTTTCTTTTCTAAACTAAGAAATATTATGCAATAGCAACATTTTTTAATAAATCAATAATTTCGACTTTGTATTATAAATGAACGTTACTGATTACAGCGCCATCTGACGGATTTAGCAGACATTAGTGTTGTGAATCGAATAGCGGGTAGATGTAAAACTGAGCAACATTGAACAGTGATATGATGGGTCACTTCAGATTAAGCATACACAGTGCAAAGCTATGAACTCATTACAAAACGAAAAAAAAAATAGACTACTACGAAACAATAAATTATCCTTGCAAGCCTAATTAATTAAGAGTAAAGCATTGTCATTACAGGGCATCTCGATGTAGCAAGCCGAGTACGGACGAGATGGTACTCAGCAAACAAAGCCCTCTTACCAAAATTGTAGTTCCACAGGGTGATGATAATGATTATATCGAGTTTCCAAGATTAACATTAATTAATAATAATAATGACTCCACACTTCAGCCATCGATTTTAACCATGATAAATAAAGCTATTAACAGAAATTGCGCTAGAAGAAAAAGAAAACCATGTCTAAAAATGATATTCTTACATTGGCTGTTACATTAATTGCAATGTATCCCGAACACGTACAGTTATAATAAACCTAGCCCAGAATGTTAAATTACAATGTGTTAGTACAATAAATATTATAGCCCGTACTAAAAGCTGTTTAAATTGCCCAGCCCTACCGAGCTGGCCGACGACACTGACCAATAACATCCTCCATCCACCACGGACGTTTAACACTACTGGTTAATACTCATGCGAATGTTTAAACACAAATCAACCTTATACACGTAATTATAAAGACTAATATAAACGCAAATCGAATGCTGTCAATAAACAAATTTCACACGTAGTCGAATCGTTAGAAACGAGAACTCTATTACGATAGTATTAAAGGCGATGTTGGATGCGTATAAGAGATAGTCATAAACCACGATCTACAGCCCGCTGTGAGAATTGCACTATATGATTTATTCGTACAAACGCGTCTCGGTATTAATTCACTCGCAATTTGTCATTGGATGTGAGAAAGTGGTATATTGTTCCTCTTCATAATGATAATGCATATTATTCCACCCGCTCTACCACCCAGAAAATCATTTATATCAAGACGAACGCGCTTGTGCCGCTTTGACAAGCACTTACGTTTATTTCTCGCGTTACATATAAAAAATGGTTGTCCTCAAACATGTATTAAGAGGCGATAGCATCAAGCTAATAGGATTTAATCAATACACGTTAAATTTCACGTTTTACATTAAACAAACGAGCACTTACTTCACCTTATTGCTAATGTCGTAGCAAGATAAATGGGACTCTACCTGTTCTTTGTTTAGGACGATCAATTCAATGCATTCTATAATTACAACTCTATTTATCCTGTTGTTAAAGCGATATCAATATGGTACTATTATAACATTCACATTTAGGTTTGCCAATCCGCACTTGGCCAGCGTGGCAGACTATGGCCTTAAACCTCTTAGTAGTAATATGAGAGGAGACCCATATTCCAACAGTGGAATGACAAATGGATCGATTATTATTTAATTTATTATTATTATTACATTTAGAGCCTATATAAATCTAACCATTCAATTATTATGACTTTAGCCAGTACATTATTTGAGGTAGAGTTTGTAGCAACGAGCTGAGCAATTCAACTGAACTATTCTCTAACTATGCTGACGTACCAAAGAATTCTATGTTCTTTATAGATATGTTCATATATGGCGCACGATAAAATATTTTTTTTATTTAATCCAAATGTACAATAATATCTGTAATGTCAGTTCTTTTTAAATTTTCCATTTTCGGTTGATCGTCGACCCTTGTAACGTTCCACTATTGAACTCGGGTGTCTCCGCTCAGAATGAAAAGGGGTAAAGCTACTAATATAATACATATGTCAATTATTACTATACAGATAGTAGAGTAGATCTAGCATAATTATTTAACGTTTAATTATATACACCTTTATCTAATATTAATGAATAAAATAATACCGAGCCCGCATCTGACCACTATATTTTCAGTCGTAGCAATAAATATTAGCAATTGTGGAGTTCATTGGAATATTATGAGATTTAAATGTATCTAACTACAACTAATGAATAATTAATAATTAAACACTACTAACTTATTATTTACTTTGTTTGAAGAATGAAGTAGGTACATATCTTTCTAATGTAATAATCTCAACTGAAATTTCAATCTATTTTGATAACGTTTTTATTAAAACATAATAAATGCAAAATCTTTGTCATGTATTTTAAGCTCGATTAACTTTTCAGATTGTCCGGAAATATCTCTCTTAAAGTTTATAATTTCTATATTATAGTCATACCTTTTACTTTAGTAGTAATTATTCCATGTTCTATTTTTAAATAGAATAACTGTAATTTGACAATTTAATGTCGTAACATTATAAAATACTGACTGCCTCGTTGGTCGCGTTGGTTGCATGTGCGACTGTCGATCGGGAGGTCCCGGATTCGATTCCCGGGTCGAACACTACAAAATTTTCTAATTTAGGTTTTCTAGTAGTGGTTCGGAGTCTGGCTATGTGCCCGATGCATGGCAATAGGCGCACCACCTATTCCATAGTGGGACGTAAACGTAACCGGTGAAACGTGGGAGTGTTCTGCATTCCTCTGCCTACCTCTT
>DWDT01002520.1:0-13594 GCA_018245595.1 Microceris scylla | reverse complement strand
ATCGCATTGGGGATTACAGGCGTGATGTTTTATTTCCATTATATTATACTAAGCTTACATGCTCATCATATACGCACCATATGCTCATCATCATATGCTCATCACATACGCATCTCTATCAGCAGCCCTCACATTTCCGACACAGCTCTCTTAATAAAGCTCATCCCATGAAGCTTTTAACTCTATAAAGGTCAATGAGGTTAAAGTATAAACATTGTCATTATTATTTATTTATGATTCGATAATAAGGTTACCGTTTAAATTCTGTAGAGGTCACGAACACTAAAGTCTAGATAGTCACAAATTTCTGTGTGCCTCGACACCGTTCAAAATAATGTGATTTGTGAACTTATACAAAAATTTATCTCACTTATTGATGACAATTTCCATTTTGAATAGATCTTTAATTGATTATTAGTTAATTGTTCGCTTCTAAAATGTGGCAGTGGCTTTTCACTATATTTTACTTGATCTTGCGATATTACATAGTGTGTGTTTATAAAAAAATATAAATATAAAGCAGTAAAGTTCACTGCATATTAATTATATATTTTATTTTATATATGAAATATTGGTTCTAGTCTAAATTGTATATAACGTCGTGCATTTATCTTGTTTTAAAATTAAACCATGAATATATGTATAACTAAATTTAATATGACTTACCATCGAATGTCATTTAAGACGTATAGCTAATACAGTATTAGAATATTCCATGACTATAAGAAATAAAGGTTCGAAAGTAAAATAATATTGGTGTCTATATAAAGATAGAAACTAACCGTTTTGCATTTAATGTGTACAAAGTTTCCTTGTGACATTCTAAATATAATTCGCGAAAAGCTTTATCCTGTTTATTATATTATATGTTAGTAGTTGTTGTCGTTCCATATGTTAATCAGCGGTCGTACCGTGTGATTCCACTAATTTAACATTTACGTAACTATAATTAAGTTTTACTAACCAAGTGTGTAGAGATTTTGATTAACACGTTTTTTGACTATTTGTTTCGTTATGTCTTTAAGTTTTATTGTGTTCGTTCAATGTGTGTACTGCAATATTTATAGTTGAAAGTATGTAGAAAATAAATGTTATTCATTCCATATTCACGACTTATAATAGTAAAATAATACTATGATTGTAACGGATCGTAAACTTAGTTGTAATTAATATTTCCCGCGCTTTTTCGATTGTTACCTTTTAATACGAGACAATTTTACTTTGGATTTTATTTGACATTACACAGTTAAAATTTTTACAGAAAGTAATGCATTTACTTAATAAGTCGTCCTCCACATTACATTGTTTTTTCACAAATATTCACTTTTCTTTATACATACGAATTAATCATTCCACAATATATTTCTTGTGTGTAAACATTCAATATGCACCTATTGACTACGTTTGACATCTCTAAAAATTGTTGCATTTATATATTTTTTTTCTGTACGTATCTGTTACTATAAATATTATATTTTGTGATCTCTTAGTTACGTAAAATGAGTTTTTGTACTGATTTTGTTTTATAATTCAAGGCCAATAGGAATATGAATTATTCATGTGATATATTTCATCAAAAGCCTATATATTATACTATATAACGTGTTATAACTTACAGCTTAAATAAATAAAACAATGTAGTATTTAATCGTGAGTTTTATTTTTAATATCAAATATCTTACAATATACCTAATATGTACAGTTGTAATTATGACAAAATATTTACATAAAAAATGCAAGGAACATAGAATCCATCGGTTAAATACAAAACTAAGTTTGTAGGAACAAAATTATTATTTTGTTCTGTTATTATCTTACGAGAGCTTTACAATAATAACTGGTGGGAACGCAAAATGCATGTACGAAAATTTAAAAAATTACAACATCGTGTATTAATTTTAACAACTCATGGTTCATTTCTATTTCAAATTCTCAATAGATACATGCATTATGGCATTTCATACGCAGTCTCGCTCAATTGTGGGATCACAACTACGCGGCCTGGTCGCGAAAGGCCAGCGCTGTGATAGGCTTCTGGTGGCCGCAGTACTCTCGCTCCAGCGTGCCCTTCTCCAAGTCCCATAACCGCGCGTAGCTGTCCGAGGAACCTGACACAATATGATTAAAAATTATTTTAGATATTTATATAGAGACAAGCCGTAATAAAAACAGTAGGTCTGCAAGGATAGATTATATTTGGCCCTCGGATGCCTTACGCATAAGATAGAATTAAATGCGATAGAATGTTAAATTCAGAACAAACTAGTATGATATTATGCCAAATACCAAGTATCATTTTATTTGCTTTCAAAATTATATCTGATTTATTAATTATGTATTTTGTCACAAATTGCGATTTTATATGCTTTTAGTCCAAGATTGACCTCCACAATCGTTTACCCTACTGTCTGCTAATAAATTTAAATGCAAAATCAATTCGAAATGTAGTGGCCTCTGTAGACAGATTGACCGGTTCATACAAGTCAACTGTTTTGTTCTCGAAACCCTCTTTTTGTCGAGAAGCGGTACTGTTGTTCAGGCAGGCGTGTTTGTAATTAAGTGAGCTGTAGTAGGCGAGGAGGTGTGACCGGTGAAGAGGTAGCGCGAGTCGAGCGTGAAGGCGGCGTCCCACACCCAGCGCTGCGCGTCGTGGCGCAGCTCGCGCCGCTGGCTCCAGTCGGCCGCGCGCCACACGCGCGCCGAGCAGTCGCCCGATGTCGTCACCAGCATTCTGACCACACAATATTTTTCAAAATTGAAAAGTACCACAAAACGACCAAATATACCTCTACCCTTTTGTAAAATTGTATTTTCAAACGACATTTATAACTTTATATACTTAGTAGACTACTCAAATGTTAAAAATGAACATAGAGTAAAACTCAAACTTGTCTTTCGCCCATTTCTTACGTTCGACACTTTTATCATTCAAATTTCAACCGTTGGAATATCCTTTCATATTGAGAGGATAGAGAGGATATTATCTCCTTTCATATGATATCCTTTCATATTAGATTTTTTTTTATAAATTTTAAGCTCTGCAGGTTTCCTCACGATGTTTTCGTTCATCGTTAGCAAGTAATATTTAAACATAAAAGCACTTTTGTAAAGAGGTACCCACCTTGGATTTGAACCCAGCACCCCCGGAGCGAGAGGCTGAATTCTTAACCACTATCACTGCATTAACTTTAGTGTACGTCATTGTAATCCTTCAGAAATTTGATTAGATTGTAATTTTACGAATAATTTAAAATATTAATGTTGATATTACAGTTAACTTATTTTTTAAACTTTACGCGTCCATCACATAAGTAAACATCAATAATGGTACATAATATATTTAACAACAGTGCGTATAGGGTACTGACGTGGAGTCGGGACTGAACTTGCAGCGCAGCGCGTACTTGGTGTGCGCGGGCAGCTGCTTGCGCGGCACGGGCCGCGGCGGCGCGCCGCCCAGCGCCCACACGTAACAGCTGCCCTTGTTGGTCACCGCCGCCATCAGCCGCCCCTCGGGGTCGATCGCGATGTCCTGGATCGACGCTTCCGCTTCCGGGATCTTTCACATTTATATTGCGTCATTGTCGCATATTATTACAATATAATAATAACCTTGACGACAGCTTAAGCCTAAATTTAAATATACTAACAGTATTATACGGTGATATGTATAAATGGAATGTATAGCCTTTTGGGCATGAAATAGTGGTTCTTCAACGAGTATGCCAGACAAAAGCAAGTCTTATTGATACTATTATGGTACGATACGTCAACTAGATCAATATTAAACAA
The DNA here is from genome assembly GCA_018245595.1 of Microceris scylla. Lineage (NCBI taxonomy): Eukaryota > Metazoa > Arthropoda > Insecta > Lepidoptera > Hesperiidae > Microceris > Microceris scylla. Next base: position 9,802 of record DWDT01002520.1, on the reverse strand, counting down.
TTCAATACGAAGCGTATTACTGAAGAGAAAAATGGTATTTATCGTCATTAATTTATCGACTACATTTTGCACTTTGATATGTTTACAACATATTCATTTATTTAAACATTGCATATTGTATTAGAAAACTTTAATCAGTGTTTCTCAAAGTGGGGGATGACGGCCCCTTGTGAGCGCTGGAGGTTTTCAGAGGGGCAGTAAAGTGTAATAATGTTAATAATCATTTAAATTTTAACTTTGAAAAAAGAAAAGACATATCAAACCACTATGTTTAAATAAAATAATGTTGGAACACTCTAGAAAATAACTGATTCTTAAAGTGTGCAGCAAACGAAATAAGTTTAAATCTACACTAGATATACATATTAAGAGAAAATAAAATCTTTAAAATATATCAAATAATATGTTTCATAATTAAGATATTTCCAGCATCGCCAGGTTGGCCGAGTGGTTTAAGGCGCCAGGTTTAAGCTCTGGTTTCTGAGAGGGAGTGTGGGTTCAAATTCCACACCTGGCAAACATTTTTATGTACTTATTTATAAACTTAAGCTTACAAAATTAATACTGCTATTCTTATTTAGAAAATAAGAAATACTACATGTAACTTTTTGTTCTTAGTTTTATAACTTGTGATTGCATAGGATTGTGTAATTTACAGTCCAAATATAGACAAGATAACCTAAAACACAATTATTTTACTGACACAACACCCTACAAGTAAAGATTAATTATTAATGACGCTAAAAATATTGTATTAATTTCTATGTCCTTGATGCTGTGTATCTCCCATAGATTATTTTGGAGCCATGTTGATAAGAATTTACACTTATTCTCAGGTTGTAATATAGTTGTTTTATCATCAATACTCAACTCTTTCTTCCTTGGCAGAAAAATACACAACTAATACTTAAATTTTGGCTGGGTAAAACAAATTCAGGTCCAATACTGGTAGCTTACAGATTATCCATCAAGTAACCACAACAGCTATAATACAACAAACATACCAACTGTTCATTGTGGTCGGTGCGCAGGTCCCACATGTGGATAATGCCGCTTTGCCCGCCCACCACCAGCTGTGTCTGGTCGGGGTGCAGAGCGACCGCGTTCACAGGCGCTGGCACCTGGAATATGCGCTGGCACTGGAACGGGCGCCCTACCCTGACAATAAACAAATACTATATTAGTCTCATATATGATTTCAAAATTGTAACTTATTTTACAGGATGTACAATAAAACAATTGTCAAAACTAATTCTGTTACCTGGTAATACATCAGCAAATGTGCAAGGTGCGAGGTACCAAATAATATTATAGTATAAAATATAAAAACATGTGTGTTTTGTTATGGAGTTTGCATGAAAAACCAGCAAACCCAGACCATCAGGACAGAATTGACCTAAAAGCCGAACCACACTTAACTCAGATATGTTAACATGTCTCTAAAAGTCTTTAACCCCAGGATCAGAATTCATGCAAATAGTGGGCAATGTATATAACAAGACACATATACTACTTACAGTTATTTGAAATATTTGGCTATCTGTGAGCATTGTTTATAGAAATCAATCTATGTATTACCAAATCTAGAATTATCAATCGGAGAATAATGATTTAAGAAACATAAAACATTTTTTTTTAATATATCATGTTTGAACAACAGACTATTGTGTTGGTGTAGTGATTGCAAGAGGAACTGTTAAACAAAAGATTCTGGGACTGGTCCCCACATCAGACAAGGTATTAGGGAAATGCAAACTTGAAATATCCACTAATAGCATGGAGGCTAGATTTGTGTCCAGTGTATAGCAATAGATTCACCACCTATTACATGGCACATATAACATAACAAGTGAAAAGTGAGAGATATAAACAAACACCCTTGCCTAGACTATGGGGTAATACAGGTATGACTTTATGTTACATTTTCATAATGGATGTATACTTATCAGTGATACTAGGCACTTGAAACAAACTATTCAGCCTATTATAATTAATTAAAAATTTGCTAATTGCAAGTATCTAAACACCAACTTTTAAACAAGAACTTAGCCCATCTTTAGTAATTATATATATTACCTTATACATTTAAATATATTACCTTAAATCCCATATCCTCGCAGTGCAGTCTTCTCCACCGGTGTACATCCATGTACCTTTTTCCTACAAATTTTGAAACTATGTATAAATACATATATTTCTGATTCATATTAAATGCTCATCCGTTAACAAAGGTCACATTTCTATGGTAATATAAACACTGTTAATTTATAAAAATTATGTCTTGAGGCAAATTAAGCAAAAATAATTAATTTATGAGTTTTGAACATTTTTTTAATTCACTCAAATATAACTACAGTAATGTATCCCTGTAGATATGAGTTATAACAAAAACATTTAAAATTGAAGTTTATGACACATCTAATATTCAACATAAAAAAGTAATGTGACACCTGTATTCCCTGAAGAGATAGGTAGAAGAGTGTAGTACACTCCTACATTTGACATTTATATTTAAGGCCCATGGAATAGGAGGTGAACCTATTGCACTAAACCTGGCACAATTCCAGACTCCGAGTCACTACTAGAAATTTTAAATTAAAAATCCAATAATACTCAAACCGGTATTTCAACCCACAACCTACCAATCATGCTCGCAACCACTTGATAGACTAGGCAGTCTCAATATTCAATATACTTTAATATTGTTCATATTTTCGTATATTCTGTAGCTGTTTCTGAATACTCACATTAAAACCTACTCTAGAAACATTCTTGGTAACACCTTCAAAGTTTAAAACCGGGTCTGGATTGGCACTGGCTAGATCATACATCCGGATATGTTGATAACCACATGCTGCCACCATCTGTCCACTTGGGTTTATTTCCAAACCATTTACTTGCTGTGAGAAGAAAAATGAAAAAATATACAATTTTATTGCTATAATTATTATAGGCAATTGCAGAAAAAATGTTTTACTCTATTTGTCTAAACTAAAACCATTTATATGTAATTTTATAGAATATCATTTGATTACTGCATTTAACAAACTTTTTCAAAACAGTTTATTGATCACTTGCAGACACAACACATTAGTACTCCTCTAGACCATAAATACAAGGTAGGAAGATTGATAGCTAGCAATCTTACACATAACATGATCACAATTAAAACAACGCATTTATTTGAACATTTGTATAAAAAATCAAATGTTGTCAGGATCATAACATGATGTTTGTTATATGTAACATTTTATAATTTTAATATAATTTGGTATTTAAATAAAATTGCAATTCGGCACTAGTCTCTGGAATTAATAAATTATATTTTTTAATTATATTCTAGAAGTAGTTTACCGAGTCCGGGTGCTGCATAGTCCGCAGACACACGCCACTATGCGCTTGCCATAACTTAATAGTGTGGTCGTAACCCCCAGTCACCAATGCCACTTGCGCGCCAGCACCGCTAGCCCCATCACCCGACATATCTAAATAATTTGCAGACTTATTCCTCTATTAACTGAATCACTTTTCTTAACTTATAATTAGCCAATTGTTAACACTGCCATAAAAATTGATTAAATTGTACAATTATATTTTTTATGAGGTAGTATACACTAAGGTATACAGAGTTGAAAAACCTTTTTTATATAAGTATTTGAAAACACTTGCATAAACAGAAGTAAATGAAAATAAAAAAGCACACATTTGTTTACGAATTTTGACAACTATTATCTAAATAGATTGTCTTGGGAATTTGACATCTGTCATATTCAATGAACACAAATGTATGCGATGTAGACGATGTATGATTCCTCATTCCTCTGGTAATATACCATTTGTATACAAAGTTAATTATTTTAGTATTAACCATTAGTTTTCGTTACATTAAATAATTAAATACAATAGAGTTTCTAATTGAATTGAAATTCACATTATGCGATGTGGTAGATAAATTAACATTTACTTATTATCAGATTATTTTACATTTATTGTTATCATAAGAATTGGGTAGTCATTATATAAATAATAACAATCGACCCATTTTAATTCCACTGTTGGAATATGGGTCTCATATTGAGAGGGTTAAGGCCATAGTCTGCCACGCTGGCCAAGTGCGGGTTGGTAGACTTCATACACCCTAGAATTATTTTTTTTTATAATTTCTAAGATGTGTAGGTTTCCTCACGATGTTTTCCTTCACCATTAACAAGTGATATTTAAATTTAAAAATAATTTAATATACTTAACTTTAATACGTTTGTTGCTATTATTTATGTTACACATAAAACATTTATTACATTAGTAGACGTGGCACAAAAAATGTGCCACAGATATAAACAATCAATCAATATTTCAAATGGTACACATATTTATTTGAAGAATTTGTGACTTTACTACTCATGATCTGACTTTACATTGCAGAAATAGCGAGGAAATCCTAATTTTTTGTCTCATTCTGACTTTATTGATAAATGCTATCCGCCCGAATAAAAGCATTTATACACAGTAAAATTGAGTTATAATGCCCTTCCTAATATGGACGGCTTACGCTGCCATATTTTAGTCACGTTCTTAAAAGCATTTTCTTTCCCAATTTTATAGTGGCATCACCTAACCAAAACATTCATGATTAGGATGAGTGATACCTAACCACTATTATATCCGTGTATTTAGTATGTAGGTACTTTACAATATCAAAGCGTTCATATAAATTGTAAGTTATTCACCCATAAAATATCAATAATTTATAGACCTACCTACAACTTCACAATTTTTGAATTGGTTATGGGCGTTCTCGAACAAAAATTCGTTCTAGATGAAATTAACCAGCTACTTTTTCTAAAGTGAGGTTATTTTCTTCCTGCGTTGTTTATGTACAATATCGTATCAAATTGTTGTTTCTACTCATGATATTATTAAAAGAATAATCATTGTGTTTGTCTTTTATTATTATAGACGCTATCGTTAGATCACCTTTTAATGTGAATTATGTCTTGTTTTCTATCGTTATAGTAAACCTCAATGCGTACCGATTCATATGCCATTTTGTGATTCTTAATTTCCAATTACTATATATTATACTTAGTGCCTGATCTCAAATACATTGATAATTAGCAGATACCTAGTTAATTTGTAGCCCCAATCACATGGCGGTCGTAAAGCTCAATTTACTCAATAAGAACTAATTCCAAACCTTACGTACCTAGTAGGTATCCAAATATTAATGAACAAATAGTATTCGTGGTACTGAAGGCGGCGCTCTTTTACGAGTATCTGTAAGGAGGGTTGTGACTCAATTAGAAATAATAGCTAAAAAACATTTATACAAAATATAGGCGAATGATTAGTGTACTTTTTTCCATTAAAAGTATATGCCTGCTATTAGAGAATGACTTTTGTCACAAGTAATCGTTACCTACTGTAAAATAAAAATACAAATGAAGAATTCGAATGTAAATTTTATTTTCGTTTATATATTTAGAGATTAAAATTGACAGATTTAGGTATTCAAAACAATTCAAATTATTTAGGGTTAAGCAAAATGAAAACACTAATAAAAACATACTTTTATATGAAATTACTTTATTGAACATGTAATTTGTGTTGACATGAGGAATGCTATCTCATTTACAAAATAACACAAATGTAAAATTTGAGAGACTAATCACATTGAAAACCTACCTATTAAACTAACTAAAAATACAACATACACATCAAATTCCTAAATTATTTAATTGCTCAGCACAGACTTAAGTACTGTGCTGTCTCTTAGCTTAAAGTTTGGTTTATTATCAGCATTGAAATTTACAATGAAAAGAGGTAGGTTTAATTAATAATAAGCCATCATTCCAGAAATCATCTCTAATTTTACAAGTTTGTATAGTTCGACCAAAACTATTATGCCTATGAGTAAAAGTACAAGAAAATCTTATTGTTAAAAATGTAAATTATACTATGGCATTTTAGTTCAAAGCACTGCTTTTACTGCAACCAGTTATGTTTCCAGACACAAGTTTTGATAAAACATTCTGAGGTACTTCTCAAGGGTGAGCATCCAGTTGTCACAGCAAACTTAAACGAGGGAGGGCTAACTGTACAATTTCCCCAGTGTATACATGCTAACACTTAACATTATTTTTTTTTGAGGCTTAGTTATCTAGATCCTAGCCTGTGGTGAAACTTTCCAAACTCTGCACTTTACTTACAATATACCTATTACTATTCAATACTACAATAATGTAAGTAGTAAATAACACCTGTCAAATAATCAACAATTTCATTATGTCGACCAAAATATTATAATTATTAACACATCGAACACAAAGTAAATCATTAAAATCTTTCAAATCTCTGCAATACTTGAATATAGAAAAATTAGAAAATATGCCATACAGACTTTGGAAAGTCAGTCCCGTTTTACTTTGAAATAAATTAAGTCCGAGTAAATTATTCAATATGAACAGAAATGCCTTCGAGTTTGGGAGATCAATCGCTTTCGTCTTCCTCCTCCTCACCCTCTTCCTCATCAGACTCCTCCTTCTTCTTCTTGGACTTCTATAACAATTGAGATTTTTTAACGCTTAATAAGATTCATATTGATATCACCAAATATAAAATATACCAAGTATATGGGGGCTGCAAATCCTGTGGTTTAAAGTGATAACAATATACTTACAGCAGGCGCAGCTTTCTTGGCCTTCTTTCCCCGCTTCATCGCCTTTTTGCCACCACCCTCACTTCCACCTCCATTAGCATTATATGACTCCAGGTCTTTAGTGTACTGCTCTTTAGCTTTTGCTGCCTTTTCTTCCCACACCTATACAAAAGAAAAAATTTTTTTATTAAAAATGACAGAGAAACAAAGGCAAACGAAGAATTTCATATAAAATATGAATACTGACACTTTTGTCCTTCATTCCCCTCCATATTTCTCCACCCTTTTTGGCAATTTCGGTGACTTTCAGGCCGGGATTGTCGGCTTTGATCTGTTCTCGTGCACTGTTGAGCCACAACATGTACGCGGACATGGGACGCTTCGGCTTGTCCGTCATTTTAACTTTTTTCCTGAAAATATCGTTATATTTACGTAAAATAAATCAATAAAACTTATCAACAGGTTATCCGGGCCACGCTTGATGCGAACGATAGTGCTAACGTGCCTTTCCAGCTCATATATGACACAGTTAGGACGCGTTTTGGCGGGAAACGTATTTACGGGCCTCTGGCATAAGAAATAGTAAATGTGAAAACAATTTAACAACAATCCGATTAAAATGCACCGAAAACTGGCTAGAAATAATGTAATATTCAACAAAAATAGTTATCGCCCCATATAACGAGTTCAGTGGCCTATGCTTGGGTCGAACGAGCCATTTTGTTTTCACATATTGTGTAGAAAATACGCAATAACTATAGGTGACATAATTACCAAATAATCCTAAAACTAATTAGCTTTAACTTGTAGAAGAACTGTTTCAGTCCTTCAATGGAAAAGAACCGAGAAATTAATTATTTAAAATAGGGCGTCCTTCTCCATACCCACGCTTACTACGGAAAGTACGACGATGCCTATAGCCATGTTTGACTCAGAATTCCAACGTGGAATCAAACATATTATTACGAATTACGGTCTTACAAGCACTAATACACCTAATAAAATATTACACTTAAGTTGGAAAAAATATTGGACTTACCTGATGGCAAAAATTTTGAAATATTTTTTGAACTGGTGCACAACCAAACTGCAGACGTAAAGAACCAGAAGAAAATGTATGGAGCTCGAAGCAATGTTCCCAGAGCAAGCTAGCTTGGGGTCGTTTCGCGTCGGCACTAAAGCGCCATCTACCTTAATCGTGATTGGCTGACAATGTCATTGGTGCCAACTAAATGAACGCAATGAAGGATCGTGTACTACGTATATCCGTGACGTATGTTGAAGCTCAACTTCATCAAATTAAGCTTTATGCCCTAACCATAAGACACATTATTAAATGAGAATAATTCCTCCGTACATTTTCTACTAAAAATTATTTTGCATGAAATTAAAAGAAATACACATAAGAATAGCAAATTATTGATGTACCAACATGGAATATGTATTACAGTATATTTTTGGATCATATTTCTTTAACATATGTATAAGAAGTATCTCAAAAAACGACTCGGTACTCTTTAGGTTTCCCTTACCAGACGCCGACGATATAACCTCGCGCCTTATTTTGAATGCCGCCAACGTTTATTTCGAAAACGTAAAAAGCGCGGGAAACGTCAGCGCGAAAGGGACGCCAATAAAACAGCGTTTGTTTACGATTTGATATTTCAAGGCATCTTGAGAAATAGTTTTTATTTCTACACTGGTAAGGGTGTAGTGCTTAAGGTTCTTGTAATAAAATACATTTCTAACATTTTGGTTAAAACAATTTATGAATGAATTGTTTTGTACGATGATAAAGTGTATTTTTTAGACTCGGAACTATAAAAATCGACTAAGAATGGATAGCAGGTAGTATATATAGTCTAATATACTCAATAAAGGCTTAATAAACGAACACCTAATTGAAAAAACGTTTGTAAACATTTAATAAGTAATAACAACCTTGTTACACTCTATAGAAAAGATTTGTTCAATGCAACTTATGTTTTTGCCTAGTGTACAATGATGGTTACAGTGAAAGTATACAGTAGTTTGTAATTTGTATTAAGAGGTATAAACTCATGTTAAAGTTTAAACGCTCGAAATCAGAACTTTTTAATTAGTATGTTTACAATTAGTTACACTATTTAAGGAGTACATATTTATTCAGTTATGACAAATTTTATTCCGGTTTATAAAGTGTTTTATAATAAACACAGATTGAACTTAAGAACACGGAACTACCAAGTAACGTTTAATAGGTTGATTCATCATAATCATGTGCACGTATAATAGGTGTTTGTCTAGATCTAGTTAATTACTCAATATAAGAGCAATTTAGATGCTTCTAAAAATTTTCACAGAAAAGACACTTATACATCCCTAATTTGAGATTCAGGCTAACAAAGTGTAATGTTGGTCAATTACAATTAATTAAACCAGGCACAATTAGTTCTATCTATAACCAAGTATTATACATCCGGTATCAGCGGTTTTTTTTCTTGCTGTTTTTGTCTCTATTGTTCGTTAATAAGCCTTTTCATCAAGACTTTGTTGAAATATGCATTGAATAAGAATATATAGTCTGTTGTATTATTTATCCCAAACTGTTCAATATAGCCGGTGCTACGTAGTATAGAGTTTAGTTGCCAAATTTAAAGCTTGGCTCTGCGAGTAGGTATTGTAATATTTTTAGTTCATAAATGTGTGTAATTAAGACTTATTTCGAAAATGCTTACGTATCAATAAAGGTACATTCCATCTGCCTATTATCTTACACAGATCTCTTTCATACTTATTTGTTGTACTAAAATTGAATAGATGAATTCAAGTTTCAATTCAATTTAAAGTAAGAAATAAATGATTACTAGCAGTTTAGCCTTATTACAGATAAGCATCTGACAAGTGACTGGCATCTAAGAGCAGCTTAGGTAGGTATTATAATTTCTTATTGCATTCTATATCTGGAATATAATTAATAAAAGGATTTTCAATTCAAATTCGGTAAACAATTCAGGTAGGCAGAAGAGTGTAGTACACTCCCAGGTTTCACCAGTTACGTTTACGTCCCATGGAATAGATGGTGAGCCTATTGCCATACACTGGGCACAGATCTAGACGTCGAGTCACAACTAAGAACACAAGAAATTCTAAATGAGAAAAATCCAA
>DWDT01002519.1:0-13603 GCA_018245595.1 Microceris scylla | reverse complement strand
GTTTAAACATCACTTGCTATCATCTGAGAAAAAAATTATAAGGAGTGTGAAGTCTGCCAACCCGCACTTGGCCAGCGTGGTAGACTATGGCCTTAACCCTCACAATATGAGAGGAGACCTGTATTCCAGCAGTAGAATTGTAATGGGTTGAAAAAAAATACGCATAAAATGAACTAATCATTTGTGAGTAATACACTACCGTCCGCTACCGCTCCGGCGGGTTTACACTGTTACAGTTTTATCGTATTTGCATTCTTGCACGGTTTACTGTGTATTCTTATAACACTTCTAACCTTAAATGAGTTTTCCTTAATGTGTGAATGTAACCGAAGTCGTATATACGCCCGCTAAGTAATTGTAACTCGGCTATAATTAAAGCGCCTGTGAGATGTGTGAAGGTAATGCCTCGCTATTACGTCGTGATAAACAGGTGCCTAATTAAATTTTGCTAGTTAATAAACATTATTACCCGGAGTTTAAATATCACTTATTTAACACATTGATTTAAGTTTAAATATCACTTGCTATCATCTTAGAAAAAAAATTCTAAGGTGTGTGAAACTCTGCCAAACCGCACTTGGCCAACGTGGCAGACTATGGCCTTAACCCTCTCTGGCCTGAGAGGAGACCCGTATTCCAGCAGTGGAATTGTAATGGGTTGAAAAAAAAATTACCCATTGACTGTTCATCACCAACCCTTAACAAATAACATACTAAAGCATCATTATATATTGATGAATATCGTATTAAAATATCCCACTTTAGGCGCTGCTCGGTAGCAATTGTGTTATAGGTACTACATACATAAAGATAAGTTTTTCAATTCAATGATTAATGAATGTAGCAGCTGTTTTGGTTCCGCATTGTTGCGTATCTATGAGCCGACGCACAAAGAAAAAATCGACAGGTAGTTGGAAGTGTTTGATAAGGTACTAATACTTTTTACATACACATATGTGAAGCCACACATACCTACTGTAGCAGAAAATTAATTAATTGTTAAAAATGATTAACTGTCCATTTTGTTATAACCTTAGGTAATATGTTACATACCCACATAATATCCACGATTTTTTGTAACCCTTAGTTACAATCACTAAAATTACAAAACTTTAAAAGTTATGTACAAATACATACATATTATAATCTTCGAAGAATTTGATTAGTATTGATATATCGTCAGGCCGGTTTCTTATGGAGTCGGTAAAGAACACTGCGTATCATATTTATATATCGTTATAGATCTGATGTGCTTCTACCTTCAGATTTTGTAACCATTTACACTTGTCACTCAACAACCCTATTGGAAATTATAGTAGATTATTTAGTAATGTTCATCGTAAGTTACTAAGGCGCACTATGGAATTTAAAATTTTTTGAGCACATTTCTGAAGCAAAATTTCTGAAGCACATCACCTACTCTGTCTCAGATAACACAAAGAACATGTTCAGATAAAGGTAGTGCTAGTGTACTTTGAAGTAACCAGTGGGCAGACATTCACGGATTTGTAAAAATTATAAATAAAAGGATTAAAAATGATGATATGTCGGGACTGTGGGGTTGGCTTAGTCAGTCAGTTGCTCGTTGAAGGACGAAGATGGATGTCATAAGCCAATACCTACTTCCAATATGGGAGGTTCTTTTCCATGTGTTCATGATGCTTTAATACTAGGATCTCCAGCATGAGGGTATACGCATGAAGCTGTTATCTTAACGTGGTCTACATTGAAGAAACATGAAATGAGCTCATGTACAGCGATTTAATATTTATGTTTTAGGGTATTAAAATTCAGATGCACGCTGTCAGTATTGTCAGATAAGGTTGGATATGAGATCTAGCGTAATTTCACATCTTGTTATGTTAGTGTCCATTTTATCTTCTCACCGAACACTAATACTATCGCTGCCGTCAATTCTGTGTCACTTCATCACGTTCCGTGAATGAATACAGTGATAGTGTTATTAGTGTTGAGAGAGCGGCGCTGGGGCGCGGGCGCAGCAACGAGTAATACGATTTGTCGAGTTCCAGCCAGTCTCTCGCCGTTAGCCTGAGGGTCCGCTGTCCCTGCATCCGATGACAACAAATGTATGCGTGTGGCAGTGTGATAGTGTTTCACGTTGAATTAAATTCCATAAAATGGAAATGCAGGACAACAAAGATGGCAATGGTAAGTACCAGAGCAGTGAAAGTGTATGCGTTTGCTTAGTTGAATGGCCCCGATATTGCGAATGTCGAGATTGCGGACCTTCGCATAACAACACTGACATTAACGAAGGATTCCAGCGAAGGCTTTAGGAGAGTACAGGTAAGAAATGAATAATATGAATGATAACGAATGAAAATAAAATGATACCTCCATAAAACGTACGAAATGGAAAAATAATTGCTTGCGAATTTGTAGTACCTATGCAGTATGAAGATAAAGAAGATTAAAATAATTAAATACAAAAATATAGGTATAACAATAGCTGGTTAAGTTATACTTAATAATAATAGTTAATTTAACCGTGATTAAAAAGGAGTCACAGATGTTATATCGCATGCATTGAATGCAGTTCGCGGACACCAACAAGTCTGTATAATAACCCTTCAACATCAAAATCACGGACATTCTACCTGATGATACATAGCCGACGGTTGTTACTACTTAACGTACAAATCAGTTACAATAAAAAAAAAATTTGAAAACAGCTACGTAAGTGAAAAGATAAATTAATTTTTTTAAAAGAATTTTATTGTCACGACACAAGGTTAATTTAGGTTTTATATTATTTTATGCATCTCTTATACGGCATGCTTGGTTTATGCTGTTTTCCTGCTAACCGCGACTTTAAAATGTCAAGTTGATATAACGGTTTTAGCTCGAAACTTTAAAGGCCATGTTCATATTATGAATACGTAATAAATCTTAAAGCCCAATGTAATAAATTTCAACTGTAGGTACATCAAGTTTTGAAACATTAGATATGACAAAACTTAACATAAGTCATTCCTCACATTGATTGTAATTGCATTGACGAGTGCATTAAATACCTAAGATTTCTTTGTTACCCTATACAAAATGTTTCATTATTATCTGGATTGGATGATCTGATAAAGAAATAAATAAACTAGATATTCGTAGGTCGTGAATAACTAAGGTACACAAAAAGATGACACCTGTAAATATATATAGTAGCACAGAACGGATATTACCTATGTATCTAAACTCATTATTCAATCATGGTCGAATCTTTACGAGTATTTGGCGCTCAGTACCTACCACGTGACAGAGTAACTTTGGTGAAGTGTTGTGCAGAGGTCAAAAGCAAAACTGTTTAAGCGGTAGGCCCAAGCGGCCGATTCATAATCCAATTAAAGCAACGCACATAATGCCGATTATATTTATTATACGGAACTTGTGTAAAATTATAAAATATAACTGCTTAAATCTTGCAACTAATCAGATCAGTCAGTTTAGTTTACCGATGGATTATGTATACAATAATTTAATTATTTAGCTGTTATACATTTTTTCTTTCTTTTCATAACCGGATATTTTGTATACAACACTGTAACTAATATTACAATTTTAAACAATTCCTTTACTTACTAAGTCCCGCGCTGCATCTTAAACTCATATATCGATCTATCCGAATCGATCGAACTTTATTCTACGGATAGGTCGATATTTGTTATGGTTGAAATTGTCTCTAAATTACGATCGTTTTATTGACGAGGCCTATTTATTAAAATGCTATAACATTTTATATAAATTGTAACATTCTTCATAATTATTGTACATTGTAAAAATAGTGCGTAGTGCATTATCGGGCATACTAATTCCGTCAGTGATTTTTCGCGTGTCCAAACCGATCTTGATAACATTCAATCAGGGCCTCCCCGTTTTTAAGTTTTTTTTTTTTAATAAGGGCCCAAAAGTGGCTTTTTATTTTAAGTAAGGGTTTAAGCAACTTAAGTCAGTTTTATATAATTAACTTCACACTAACTTACCCTGCTTTTAAACTCACTTCTATCAAGAAGTCTTTGCTAGGGACTACAATAGAAATTGGTCGGGAATTTGTAGATCGATGATGGGGCACAACTGTACATACCTATATATGTTAATTATTTATTTCACTGCTACTTTAATGTTTCTTGCTTTTTTAATCTGTGTTATGAATGCATGGAAGCTGACATATTCAATTGAAATATCTAGTTAGCCATGACAACGAAGAATTACGAGTAGGTATGTACCTATCTACAGGCATACATATTATACGTTTCGTATATTTAGAAGTTTAAGTTTGCTATTTATTTATTAGTTATTCTAATGGTTAACTTTCCGAAATGAACATAAAATATTACGACAAAATATGCTACTGCCTCATTGGTTAAGTGGGTATGTACGTCGACTAAGGATCCGGAGGCACCGGGCTCGATTTCTGGGTCGAGAACTATTGGCATTTGGTAATTTGAAATTCCTAGTAGTTCCTTAATGTTGTCATTTTCAAGGTCATAATTATATCAAAAGAATCAATTTAATGAAACTTGTGAACTTATGCTGAAGTCGTGCAGCCGTAGGTTAGCTTCATTAATTACAGTAGGTAAGTAAGTTATGGAAGTCTAATTATTTTAAATAGTGTACAATCTAATTATTTATAATCTTAAATAAAAAAAGTTTGCTACAGGGTTTGGGTTATCTTATAGATAGTACGCAAGGACTTACTCATAATTTAACTAATAAAATTAATAAAACTATATAAACTATATAATATCCCTTTATTTTACCCCATTTATATCATTGTACCTACTTGTTGCCGCGATGTCAGCAGTCTTGTTGATGCAAAAGTCAATTATTTGAAATTTCCAGATAAAAAACCAAATTCCAGATAAAAAACATAATTTTATAAATCAAGTTGCCTTGTTTTATTAGCTATTATTTAGCTTGACGACGTCATATTTTCAAAATGACATTTACAACAATATTAGAATATCATGTAACATCAGTCAACACGTCGAAATTTAAGATACTTTCAATCATAATAACCTGATATCTGATATAGCCTTTAGCTATTATTTTCCTATAATATGCGTTATCACTGGGATTATGAAATTGTTATCTAATAATGCCAACATTTCTTAAAGAAAAAGGTAAATTAGGAAAATTGGATATACATATGCATTTATTACATTAAAATATTACTATAGGCATAGTAATTTATGGAGTAATATAAATATGCTTCTAAGATAGAACTTACGATGGTTTAAGGGCAAACGACCTATTTATTGATAAGTTCTGTTAAAAACTTTATTTTTAATTGTTTACGCGCCGATTTAAATTAAATTGTTCACGATAACTTTCGTAGTTTGTTACTAACAATCTTAATCCTATGACAAACATTTTCATGTTCCTATTAATATGTATCTATTACCAAATTCAAGTTTCAAAACGACTAAATATTTTGTTTTAGGTACGAAGTCCGCGGCGCCCGAAGCCTCGTCAAATCGAGATTTAATTCAAAAAATCACCGGAGCTTTCGGCCGCTATCAATTATGTTTATGTCTTCTCATATTCTTAACCAAATTTCCTGTCGCATTCCATCAAATGGCTATAATTTTCTTGGCCCCTAAAGTGGATTACACATGTCCAGAAAATAATAGAACCATATGCCCATGTTCCAATCCACAGTACAATACATCTATATTTACATCAACGATCATCACAGAGTGGGACTTGATATGTGATAGAAAATGGCTAACTAGTTTCACTCAAACGCTATTTCAATTGGGCACACTGGTTGGAAGCGTTAGTTTTGGAATGGCCTCTGACAGGTAATACTTCACACATAAGGTGATAATACTGTTAATAATATAGGCATTTATCTACTCATGTGTATTTATGCACTTTATTTTTTAGGTTCGGGAGAAAGAAACCGTTACTGGTAGCTGTCGTCCTACAAGTTATAATGGGAATAGCAGCCGCGCATATGCCAGATTATTGGTCATTTACTTTTATTCGATTCCTAGTTGGAATGTCGGTAGGAGGCACTATGGTTGTTGGATTCGTCATTGTTATGGAGTTCGTTGGCACTCAATACAGAGATGTTATATCGGCACTATATCAGGTGCCTTTTAACTTAGGCCATATGTTGTTGACACTCTTTGGTTACTACTTCAGAGATTTCTCGCAATTCCAACTTTCCATATCTGTACCCCCGATTCTGTTGCTGTCTTACTTCTTCCTCGTACCGGAAACCCCGAGATGGTTAATAGCAGTGAAGCGAACGGAGCAAGCCATCCACGTCTTAGAGCGTGTTGCTAAAGTGTAAGTTACTATAATTATAGTTCAGAATAAATACCTATACGGCATAATTAAATTAATTTTAATAAGGAAGAATCTCTAATTTTTTTTGTTCTTTTCCAGGAACAAACGACCCACTGAGTCCATACGGTCGTACGTCGAGGCGTACCAGGAATCTGTAGAAAAAAATCAGCTAAAGAAAGGCAATATTTTAGATCTATTTCGAACTCCAAACATGCGAAAGAATATATTGGCCATGTCGTTCAATTGGTTAACATGTAGCTATTGCTTTTATGGTGTCTCTCAATACGTGGGACAGCTGAGTGGCAACATATTCGCGAACGTGGCGGCCAGCGCCAGTGTTACCTTGCTGGGTACATTTCTCTCGATTCCTCTGATGAAGTTAATCGGCAGGAGGACCATTGTGATTGTATTCAATTTCATATGTGCCGCGTGCTTATTGACTTTGTGCGTGATACCCGAAGGCGTCGGCTCTGTAGTTTGCGCCAGCATCGGCGTGGTCGCTAGTTTTATTGTGTTCGTTGTGGTCTACTTATATTGTACGGAAATGTTTCCGACGGTCGTTCGTAATGCCGCCCTCGGGTTCTCTTCGATGATGGCGAGAGTGGGCTCTATGATTGCTCCATTCGTTATAGAAATGGGAGACGTAGCCGTATGGCTGCCGCCGCTGGGTTTTGCTATATTGCCTCTCGTCGCCTCTGGCGTCACATTTATTTTACCAGAAACTAAAGGCTGTGAATTAATGACGACTATTGAAGAAGGAGAAATGTTTGGTAAAAAAAAGACACAAGTTAATAAAAAATAGATAATTGTTTTAGTGAATGTATGTGAAATAAAATATTATTAAATACAAAAACGTACGCTTAATATTGCTATATTTTATTTCCACTTGCATATTATTTTAATGTAATCGATTGTAAATACTATTACATTATAAAAGTATTCCGTGATTTTAAGTGTATTTGTATACATATGTTAATTAATGATCAAATGTTATTTTAAGATCTTGAGTAATGAGTGAGGCTGCAGGATTATAATAAACAGCCTTCGATAGTGACTTATCTTTGATAACAAGACGTAAAAGACCTTCTCATTAATGTGACAATAACAGTCTTCCATATTTATTTTCAAATAGCTAGATCAATGCGTTCTATAATGGAAAAGTATCAGCAAAATTAACAGTTTTGTTTATCCTGTACATAAAACAACAAAGAAAACCATAAAACGGTTTTAACCTCTTTCGTGCTAAAATTCTTAAATTTTTAAATAATTGACAAATATATCCCTGAATATTTATGAGTCTAAAACAGGAACCATGGCATCTTATTAGATTCGTTGTATTATTCATTTTTAGATTATAAGCCCTGTTATTTCACAAAGTGATAAAAATGTTGCTTGTCGGAAAGTACGTCAAATCACGGAACAACAGATAACTGTGTATTTATAACAAATATCTCAGATGAGGCAACATTGAGTAGAATTGCTGCTTGAAGTGGCGATTGATGTCGACAACTTTGGTGTAGCAAGTCAATTGTCGTAAGTACAGGCAGCTACAAAATGAACGGAATAAGAAATATATTTTCCAAACGGTTCTGAATTTATTGCAGTGTCAAATAAGATACACTGTTGAAATGCACTAAATATTGTCGTAATAAAAATCCGATCTAATGACGTCACAAATACAATGTGCTGTGAGTTGTACTCATTCTCTCTTTTTATTCCTTACATCTAATAATGTACAATATTTATAAATATCTACGGAATATTACAAAAAGGCGATGGTCTTATAATAAGAATAACCTTCCTCAACGTGTATTTTATTTGCATGACCCACTATGATAATTCTTAATATATGTTTATAATCTTTTGTTGACTAACTATACTGTGAATTTCAAAAAGAAGTCCGACTGGGCGATCCTAATTAAGATTTGTGAACAGTCAAACAATAAGATAGCAAGCATTAAATAATAAATAAAATGGACTTTGGAAGACCCAGTAAGATTAACAGGGGAAAAATTAACGTAATAACTGGGCGTGTCGCTCATAGTAGGTATGTGATAACAATAACAAGATAATGCTATCGGTTTTATTCATAATACCCCACTTGTTCGGGCATCCTTCTGCGGGCTTTGACCCCTAGCGCCAGTACGAAGCGCTGTTTGTGGTATCAGATCACAATAATGGCTTGTCGTTATCATTAAATAACACTAAAGATGCTTATACAAATAGAATAAATAATCATACAGGGTGTTAGTTTGCGGCTTCATTCAATGTCGTTTTGTGGCACCTGTTGTACAACAATTTTATTTTCGTCATGTAGGTATATGTATGTTCATGAATAGGAGTTTAGCTTAATTATGTAATGACAGCGGTTTTATACTAAGTATTTCCCCGTATTTTAAAAAGGTTCGTTAAAAATTCGAAAATTAAATTATTAATAATTCATTTGCGATTTACATATCTTGAGTACGAATGTAAAAGATTCTGACAGTATTCTTATTGTCAATTGTCAAATGTTTTATGTGCTTACACATCAGAGTTTACATGTTATAGAGATATATTCTGGGAAGTTTTATATACATATTAACGGGTTAGGACAGTGCCCGCTATAATTAAAGAGTTGATACAAATATTAGAGACGAATGTTTTCTGTAAATAGCCAGAGGTTTAACTGTTGATGTTGTGACTGCACCTCAATACGTTTAACTTTTTTTAATTGTGAAGAAATATTTTCTGTACAGTATTACTAGTTTCTCACAAGGAAATGAAAATATTTTTTTTAAAATAAAAAACGTCATTAAACACATTACGCCTAGATGAGATGTTTGTCATAATTGGTTTTTAATTCATTTCCTTACTGGCAGTCTTTCCTCGACAGCTAAATTGCACTATTTATTTAACATTACATTTATTTTATTCACATTCTTTTGAAGTCATTAAAAACTAGTACCTATACTTAATTTTTGTCGCTGCAATTTAGAATTCGTCATATCTCATTATAATGCACCAAAAAAATGAAACTTTTATATTAAACATCCTTGTTGTCACCTTGATCGAAACAGGTCACAAACGCGAAAGCACATTCGCGCGGTATTGTCATATATATACTAAATATGCATATACGAGATATTTTAAAAAGTCGTTTTATCTGTTTAAGTATAGAAATGAGTAGCTAAGATCTTTGTAACATTCTCTACGAATAAGGCACGTGACATCTGCCAACCTGTACTTGTTCATTTAAATAGACTGAGGCTGAAAGGTGGAAAGCCTTTAAATTGTGACGCTGCTCTGAGATCTCAGATAATCCAAAATTAGCACACCAGCTTACATTAGATAGAATGTACATCAAGAATTTTTATTTGGTATATTATTATACTCTTAGAATCCGAGCAATGACTACTAGCTAAAAAAGTCTTCAAAAACCTCAAATATCAAGACCAGAATTGGCAGCCTCGTTTGTCTTGTGGTTGCAAGCACGACTGGCGATTAAGAGGTCTCTGGTTAATACTCGGGTCGGGTATTATTGGGTTCTTTTAACTTGAAATTTCTATTAGTAGCTCGAAGTCGGAAATTGTGTCTGATACATGGGCTCAGCACCTATTCCACGATGGAATGTCTATGACATAACAGCTGAATCGTGGGAGTGTAAGAAAGCGTGGGAGTGTAACTTTAAGAAAATACAGGCATTATATTGTGGTGAAGTATCCAGACCCTCAGAAGACATTAAAGTTCATAGTTCACATAACTGTCTGGCCGGCTAGCGAGCTCATGAAAGTTGTACCAAATGACTCATCAAGAATTACTTGCTTCATAATATTGTACCAGATCTTGATATTTTTTCATCGCCTTGGTTCAGTAATTTTAAACCTAGTACCTATTTCTCAGTGACATCCTTGACTGTTTTTTGCCTTGTATTTATTTTTATAAAGAAAGAACTGACTGCCTGCCTTGTTGGACGGGTGGCTGCAAGCACGACTGCCGATCGAGAGGTCCTGGGTTCAACTCCCGGGTCGGGCACCATAGGATTTTTCTAATTTAGAAATTCAATTTCTAGTAGGGACTTCGAGTCTGTGCCGGTGTATGGCAATAGACTCACCACCTATTCCATGGGACGTATTCGTTTGTATATGATGGAACGTGGGAATGTACTACACTCCTCTGCCCACCCCTTCGGGGATTACAGGCGTGATGTTACGTTTAAGTAATTGATACTAGCTCACGTGGGCCGCCTTTGCACAGCGGTGTTGCACGTGACTGTACCCGTGACAAGTCGCGGTGAGACCCTAGCATCTTCTAAAGTATTTATTTAAATGATATCATTGAAAAGAAAATAAATATGATGTATTTAAGTGCATAATGTAAGGAAGATATTTATTGGGAGGAGGATCAATAATAAACTAGAGAAAATAACTAAATTGTAATAGATTGTAAGTGCGTCTTAGGAGACAAACATAGTCGGCATTTATAAGTTTTTTGAAGACCTACAATTTTTAGTATGTAGTTTTATTTTTATACACTAATCTTCCTCTCTCGTGCGTATCAACATCTGTTGCGTGGTTTAAAAGTAAACGGAGTAACAGACATGCGGACAGCGACTTTGTTTAATAAATACTGTGTACCGATTATCATAAATATTATTACCATTGAAGAACTTTGATTATTAGTTTCTCAATAATATTCATAGTTATATAGGCCATAGTTAATCACCTTGGCAGGAATGCTTCAGAATTGAGTTAAAGTTTAATTTATATTTTACAAATCCGATGTTGAGCTGGATATTGCGAGTTCGATCCCAGCTAAGACAAATATTTCTGCTGTGTTTGGGGCATTGATTATTATATGAATATGTATTAAGGAAATTACATGTGTATTTTTATTACTTATCTGATTAGAATGGCGCTAGCTCTGCCTAATTTGGGATTAAAGGACTCTATGTGCGATGCGCTAAGACATTATTTTTATACCATATAGGTATTTTTAATTTTTCACCAAGCAACAGTACAGAAAAATATTTGCGTATTTCTCAAAACAGGATTACACACACAATTACTTTCAACGTGTTCTGGGAAGAGTCGAAGGTTTTTAAAAACAAGTGTACGTCAAACAGTTTCGAGAGGGCTTCGCAGAGCCACAATAAATGCATTTCCCTTGAGTCATTCATTTACATTATTATAATGCCTACACTTAATTCCATAATGGGAGATTTTGGCAGATACCACTATTGGGTGTGTTTCATAATATTTACGAGTAAATTAGGTGTTGCTTTCCATCAAATGGCAATAATCTTTTTGGCCCCCCCGGTCTCCTACACGTGTCCGAACAACGCGACGTGCTGTGAAACTCCCGCGTACAATAAAACGGAGTTCAGCAGGACAATTGTCACGGAATGGAACCTTATATGCGGACGTTCGTGGTTAAAAGACTTGACTCAAGCACTATTTCAATTTGGAGTTCTGAGTGGGAGTTTATTGTTCGGCGTGACGTCAGACAGGTGCGTGCACAACAGTCATCTTTGTAAATTCTACATTGTTTTGTCTCTATTTAATGCAAGAATTCCTTTGAACAATATACCTAATGTAATAAATGGTATGATATATGATTAATTTACATATAACGTGAAAGTATTCAACAGTTCTGGAAATAAGTCTACAGTATTATTATTCTTTTAAGGCAAATATATGTATATTGTATACTATTATGTATATTATGAAATTTAGAAGTTTGAATACTGTTTCCATATAAAATACATTTAGTTAAAGACAAACATGTTATTTTATAGTGAGCCGAGAGTTTATCTTTCGGTTTTTCTTGTTGTGTGCCAGTGGAATAGATAACTAAGATTAAAGCAATAAAATGCGTCAAGGAAATTATTAGTATAGTTGGAGAATTCGTAACAAATTTATTCATAATATTTCTTTCATATTCTCTTTTTACAGATATGGCAGACGGCCCACTCTAATTGTGGCTGTCGTAATGGAAGTATTAACGGGGATTGTAGCAGCGTTTTTGCCCGATTTTTGGAGTTTTACTATCGCCCGATTTTTCTTAGGCATATCCGTGGGCGGAATAATGGTCGTCGGCTTTGTTATCATAATGGAATACGTTGGCAACAGATACAGGGACATCGTGGCCCCGATGTTTCACGTTCCGTTCACTATGGGTCACATCCTTTTGGGATTTTTTGGTTTTATGATACGAGATTACAGGAATTTTCAATTGGGCATATCTGCCACTAATATTGTTCTCCTATTCTATTTTTGCGTTCTACCTGAATCTCCAAGATGGTTGCTGGCTATGAATAAAATTGACAAAGCATCCAAACTTCTTGAAAACGTCGCAAAAATGTAAGTACCCACGTGCCATCATTATTATTGCAAATGTTCGCAATTATATTCACAGAATCGGTGCAAATTAAAAGCCTATAAGTATGTAATGTTAAAATCAATTTATTCACGGTCACGCTAACAGATTTAAAATTACATTTAATATTACTTAAACCCACAGTTTACGAGTCACATTATGGAATTTTCTATTAACCGCCATTGTTGTCAGTCATGTACAATTTAGCGCCGGCAAATTGTCCGTTCGGTCCATGGCGTGTAATAAGGAAATTACGTAAATGTTATTGTTTTTGACGTATGTCAAAAGTAATCACAAAATTATATGAGCAGTGGCTGATACTCGCGACTTTATGTGCGTCGCTTAGTGTATTATTATAACAATGTATTTTACGCGCAGAAGAAAAATAACCAAAAATATCGGAAACTAAAGTATACTTTTCTTACAAAATTTATTTGCAAACAATGTTATTCGTTTCCGTGAATGTAACTAAAATGTACGTAAATTGTATGGGTTAGTGACGCGACGGCAAGCGACGTTTTGTTAACCCACACTCAAAACGTAGTGCTTATAAAATGGTTGTTTCTTAAAACTCTAATAACTTTATACTAAATTGGGAAATTACAATTAATTTAAAAAGAACGTAATTTCATACCAGTAATCCCCGAAGGGTAGGTAGCAATGTATAATACACTCCCACGTTTCACCAGTTACGTTTATGTCCCATGGAAAAATTGAACTTACTGCTAAATGACTATGATTGAAAAATTAAGTTAAGTTGTATTTGTCAGTTCTCGAAAAACTAACACCAAAAAGACTTAGTTGAAATCTATAAAGCAACTTTATAGTTTACCTATTGTGTATTTTACAGTTTATTTGCTAATTTTTTATATATAAGATTAACATAACTATTTAATTTGTGAACTAATGACATATAATATGTACATCAATATTATTT
>DWDT01002518.1:0-13604 GCA_018245595.1 Microceris scylla | reverse complement strand
CCAGGTTTCTTGCGGGGTAGGCAGAGTGCACAGAGTGCCATATATCTCTATTCTTTTCTCATTCCACTCTTGGAATATGGATCTCCTCACAATGAGAGTGTTACGGCCACAGTCTGCCACGTTGGCCAAATACAGATAGGCAGACTTCACACACCTTAGAAAATAAGTCGCAGTTTATTGTCAAATTCTAATATATGTTTTGTCTTTTTACTATGACTGTGGGATGTTATGATATTAATGTAAATAAAAATAGTATGGTCACTAAGGAGGTATAGAACTTAATTCTGGAATACACCTAGGTCTATAAAACTATGTGCTTTTTAAAAAAAACACAGGAAACAATACATATATCTCACAGTTTTATAAACAGTTTTCTTTCAGACATGTGGAGTCTATCAACCCGCACTTGGGCAGCGTGGTGGACTGTTCTTAAGCCTTCTCAATCGCTGAGGAAATCCGAGTTTAAAAATAGAATATTATTAAATTTTCTTTACGCCATGTCAACATGAGTTAGGCAGACAATATTATATTTAGTTTAAACATTTTAGCATATGAAGGATAAAATTATTTTTTTAATCAGTTACTGATATGGATGTCGTTCAGGAATGTAATCGATTTAAATTTTTATTCTTATAAAGTTTCATTAAGATTTGATATTTATGTTTGTCTATTTATTTTCTTCATAACATGTACAGCGAAAATTTGGACATTTAAAAGTGACCAGCTATCTACATATGAGTAAATATTTATATATTCTAGTAACGGCGAACTTGATTCAACTTTGCAACAATCTGTAAGTCTGTTACGCCATGGTAATAAGTCGACTCCAGGCAGCCAATGAATTAGCAAGCCATCGTTAGTCCAACGGCTCGCTATTAGATAAACTTTAGTGACTATTTCCTCTGAAACCTGTCGTCAGAGCTATCCGTGTAATGACCGGTTCTCCGGTCCTCTGTTTGACAGATTACAACAGGATATTAGAGGTTTAATTCAGATAAGAAAAGACAGTGATGTGAAAGATATATATTGTATCATTCACACGGTGTCTTATTATCGTAATTGTTATAGTATTTTTTGAAGATAATGAGATTTTGTTTTATGGCCAGTATATTTCGATTTTCAAAGAAAAAGGCCAAGAAATATTGCTTAGGCTTCTATCTCTTCACACTCAATATTTCATATTATAATTGCCTGTGTAACAGGTACTATCGGCTCAGTAAATATAGTTAAATGTATCATTCAAATATAATTACATTCCACCGGTAAATGAACAAGTAACCGACTGCTAATCAAATGGCCACGGTGACCACAGACCAAATATGTCGTTAAAAGTATTACGTGATAATTGCAGTGTAGAAATATTTTTTTAACGAGATATTAGTGTGGGACATTAATAATACTTCATGTGAAAGTTAAGACAAATAAGCAGTTTGCCTTTTTAAACTATTTGGTCAGAACTTTGTGTGTAAATAGGTTTTGCGCAATGGTTATGTCGTTTTGTTATTGATCAATATGATTTTTCTTGACTCGACTTTTCTATTTCACTGTAACCGAGCCATATTACGACAATAGTGTCATTTTCATGAAATTATTTAATTGGAAAAATCAGTGATTTGTGGACTTTTCTTTAATAATTATTACGAAGTTCCTACTTTCTCTTAAAAACACTTGTCAGTCATCTTCTCGAAAACAATTTTCACGAAACTGTCTAACAGAAATATTTTTTCAATCGTAATTAAGATCTTTAGGGGTAAAATAAAAATGAAACTAAAAACTCATCAATTTTATTAAACTATCAATAATAATATGTTAACTATATTATACATGTAATAATACAAAAAGCAAAAGTTTTCAAAAACATTTCTAGAACACTATACATTAATAAGGAAGACTATAAAATTTTGTAAATTTCAAATCGTGTGATGCATACTGGGCGTTTAGTGCGTCTTTTTCATTTAAAATAGGACGGACAGGGCGTACTGTTTGACTTAGGCGTACATTATATAATTTATATTTACAGAAAAATGAGATCAGAAAACATACACTGATTGAGACGTACATTTATCGACACAAAAATAATACTTACACAAAGATCTCAATAATTATTGCATATACACTAATTAAGAGCTAATTCCTCAAGAAAACTAATAACAAATGTAACAAAGGTACCTACATATCATATGTTAAGTAAAAATCGAAATATCTTTCTTTATCAAAAATTTTTCTTTACATATAAATATCTTTATCAAAAAATGTTTTTTACATTTTATTTCAATAAACGTTACCAGTTACAGTAATATTACAAGTTACACATTATTATAACTTGTATCATTCATATTACACATATCATTCGAAAGTGTAAGTTTCAAGTTTTTATTTCAAGAATTAGCTCTGCTTATAACTAAAAGGCACGTAAGTTCATATCAGTCTTCTGTCTATCAAACTACCAATTCACTACGTATCACTAATTCTCTTCTTCAGTGTCTAAACTATCGATTGGGAAAATCGGATTCAATAAAGGACTTTTGCCCCCAGCGCTACTTGGGGAGGTATTCACGGAGGAAATCCCAACGAGATTGTGAGTTAGACTGTGGCGTCTCAGGTCACAATTTCTTCTAAATACCTTTCCGCATGAAGAACAGTTATAGGGTTTTATATCCGTGTGGGTTAGTAAGTGTGTTTTGAGGTTCGACCTTTGGTTAAAACTTCTATTGCAAACGGGACATTTGTGTGGAGACTCTTCCATGTGTAGTATCTTGTGGACGGCCAGCGTTCTGGACTGACAGAAGCCCTTACCACATTCAAGACACTTGAACGGCTTCTCCTTCGAGTGAATGTATCTGAAAGAGAGAAGTGGAATTAGACAAAGTCATCAAAATCAATAAATCATATTAGGGCTGCGCGGATAAATTAATGAAAAATAAAATGAAGGGGACAGTGATTGGTATTTTTTAAAATATCGAAGAATTGATTACCCAAAGTTCATAAAAATTTAGTATTTTTTATTAACAATTGAAATCATCTTTAAGCTAAAATAAAAACATAGAAAACCATCGAAAACGAATACAGTAACAAAAAATTATAATTGCAATACATATAATAATTTCGCTTGAGTTTTAGAGCGATACTCAATAACATTGATAGCAGACTCAACCGACATAATATAGCTCCAATAAACACATCATGACTGCAGGCGCCGAAACATTGCTCGCGTGTTATAAACACCTTGTGAGATGAGGGGACTGGGGTGCAAACGGGCGCCTGCGGTGTATCAACTACATATAGGTAACTCCTTCTAAAACCAGATGTATTATTCCCGGGAAATACCTCTTTTATGTTAGGCCTCACTATATATAAAAAAGAATAAATGTAATAAAATAGCATGTCGGTATCTACAACTGTACTATTATTAGTTATCAATAGAACATGACGTCAAAATGTTTGCTTTTAACAGTAGAGAGTATAATTTTCATTACTCAAAATAAAGAAAAATATCTTCATCATCATCAGCCTATCTCAGTCGACTGCTGGACATAGGCCTCCCCAAAAAGGGGTTTATATATGATTTAGACAATGTCGAAAAAAGGATGATGAAAAATGCAGTCAGTCTCTGTCATATTACAAGGGTTTCAGGAAATATTATTTACTTCTAACTTTTTCTGTCAAAAGATAGGTTTCTATTTCTAAATTCGAAGTTTCTCGTAAAATTAATATGCATGGTTTAATAGAAAAACTTAAACGTTTTTTTAAAATAAACCGCAATGGAAAGATGCAGGGAAATTTTGTTTTGATATAATAATTTAAAAATAATCTTTTATGTAAACAAAATCAATCTAAGTAATAATGTTCCACTAGTTTATCAATTTGCATAATTTAATTAGTGTTGTAGACAAATCCTTGGTCACTAGAAATACAAGTGCATTTTTCTGTTTAAAGGTCAATCACATCTAGAACGAAACTTTTTAAAAGATTTGTTATTACTTTAATATGGTATTGAAGAGGTTAATTGACTAGATGGTGCCACATCATTGACCTCGGCAGACCTTACCCTACAACTACTATGCACCTTACAAATTATACATATTGTACATAATTATATACATATACATATATTCATATTTTTATAGTTACATAGTTGGATACGGGCATCTTAACAAAATGAGAGCGTTAAGGCCACAGTCTGCATACATACCTACTGCATACTATATACATTAATTGTAAAACTCTATACGGTTTATGGAAAATATATATTTTGTGAAAGTAGTTCTAATTTTGTATTATAAAACAAACATTTCTCTTGTTCTAATTCTCCCTAATTATTTTTAGTTAAACTTTAATTATCGAAGTGGAATCAAGATAAAGGTAGTTTAATATTGTTTAAATAATTTTGAAGTTATCGTTTAAAGACATCCACGGTAAGTACAACAATTGGATGATGTAATATGACAATTGGACGGATTGGATAAGTATTACAATTGGATGGTGTGAAGTATTAGTTAGACTGATTAATAGGTATAGATATATTTGAGTTAAAAATACTGCAGGTGGGAATTTATATTATTAAAAACTTGCTTTGCGTGCTGCTATAATCGAATATTGGCCTGGCTTTTAACACTTAACAATTGATAAATCTATACCATTATTCTTAACAGCTGAAGGCAGAGATGAAAGGTCATTGAATTCATAACTTGTATTATTTATGGCACTATTCATGTGTATAAATATAGAAAAATGCATATGAGTCATTGCCGAAAAGTATTTTCATTCAGCTTTGTATAAGATGTTGTTGTTGATTGTGAAATTATCATTTCTAATAGTAAATTTAAATCTTTTTTAAGTTGTCTATTAACTAGTTCTGATAAAAATATATCAGCACCAGTCAAGCTTTATCTTTTAAAGTTATTTATCTTTTCCTGTTACAGACACCTACACGTAAAATATCTATTACACCAACGTGGAAATGGTCGTACTGTGTTCTTTTTGCAGCTTCTTAAACGTGTTTTGAAATATTACATATTCTCTATACTGGTTTTAATTAAGCGAATAAAATGAAACGCATAACTTTGAAAAGCTGCTCAATAGTGGTAATTAAAATGTACCTAGTTTTTCTTAGTAAGAAATGTACCGCATTTATTTATAACGGCTGGTGTAAAAATTATTTCAATTCTTCAAAAGCGAACATTATTAAATTAACGCTGGATTGCAACGGTTCTCATATTTGTCATTTTATTATCAGTAATAACAGATTTTGAGTTAATCAAAAGCACACAAAGTATAATTAACACGCCGGAGAACGTGTAATCAATAATAACGTGGAACACGTTGCTCGGAAATCGAGAAACGAATACGATAAATTATCTACGTATCAGTTAAACAAATAGATTTAAAAAGAGAAAATTACGACGTGTTCGAAGTAACGTAATACGTGTAATAATCGTCGGATTAGAACGTTAACGATAAAGAGGTACACGATGATAAATGAAAAAATGATTTGGGCATTAAATGAGGAGATTATCGACATCGACATCGCGCGGCGCGCGCTAGGCCTAACTCGTACCAGCGCGACGACACCGTTGATTAATTAACCGCACAACTGATCTTGATGAACTGTGAAATTCTAGTTTCAATATTAACTTTCATGTTCCCAAACCACCTTCAATGAACGAGGCGAACGCTAACACGAGAAACATCGGACCAGAACGTTTGAAGTGACAAGTCGACAAACAGGTCGTGTTAGAAAAAAAATCTTTTCACGGCTAAGGGTACAACGCGCCACGATGTGTTAAATGGTTATTTAGTTTAAGTAGGTAAATAGGTTTCACACAAAGGGATTGGTAAATATCAAAGAAACGGGTTCAACAAAGCGACTTTTCATTGTGTAACAAGTTCGCATTTCGTTATTAACGTAAGTTTACGTAATGCTTCAAACAAAAACATTTTTATATAAAGAGACATCAAGTTATCAAACAAGCAACAAATTCAATGTGAATGTACAAAAAAGCAACGAACGCGCAACAGCTCCAATACCAAAAGTTAATTTTGTATGCGAAGGATATTTACCACTGGCTTTTTTTGTCGTCCATATTAATCCTCACGTCAGGATCACCACGTGCTTCGTTAAAACCCGTTGAAGGCCCGCTCCGGTCCATTATAATGTATCGTGTCAACGGACATCGATTGAACATCGACAGGCAGGGCCGGCCGGTCCCAGGTTAACCCTCCGGCGTCTACACGAAATTTATTTTATTGCTACAGAGATACGGTGATTTGGGTGGAAATCGCCGAGAGACAGGTGTTAAGAATTCAACACCTTTTGGTTGGGAACTCGAAAAGATAAGTGGTAGAGTAGATAAAGAGACGTTAAAACTTGTTGTACGACTATAAATACTATGAATGTAATGGCATTATTTATTGAGATATGTTCTTTGGTATACGATTGTTTTAGCCGAATTAAGACTGTGCTTATTTTTGAGATAACATTTCGAGATAAAAAAGATATGCGCACGGATTTATATGGAATTCAGTGTTGAGACGAATAAAATGAAAGACCAAAATTAAAACATCGGCTCTTCTCAGATTAGCGGTGGTTTTGTGAAATAATTTACGAGCGTGACGAACGACTGGTCGATACCATCTGCGCGGCCGTACTTAACCCTTTTTGTTTTTAAATATATTCCTTCACCGCCATTATTCAAGAGTTCATAACGTTTCGCGTTGAAACCCGAGGACCAAAAATCTTTTATTGATATCGAAAAATGAGAATCGTGATCACCTAAAATGTTCTTCGACACGGCCATAACGTTGTTTTATCTTTATAAATAAAACCGAGCCATCCGATACGGAATTTTAAGATCGGAGAATAAAATATGACACGTTCTGTTGATTTAACTATCTTCTATGAAAAGCTATAGAAGATATATTTCAGTCATCAACGATTTTATGCATTGCTACAATGTTTCATACTTAAGGTTAATATTATACAATAAAATATTCTAGTAATGTATCTTAGAAATAATTATTTAGGTAGTGGTTTTAGAAAGAGTTAATAAAAAGCAATGTATGCATTAAATATAAGCAAATGAACGTTATTTCAAAAATGTTTTTGTGCATTCTCTACGTAGATAACAATTTTAGCATTCATTATTATCATATTTTATATTATGTTATTAACACTACATAATATATGACTGATTTGAAAAAAACCCATGCACTTGTAACATCATTTTACTATCTACAATTATGAATAAGTGGAAGCTATTAATTTATTTATTTTGTCATAATGTTACAATGTTCAAAATAAAGAAATAAAAATGTTACCTGTGATCTCGAAGGTGATCTTGCCGTCGGAAAGCTTTTCCACAGATGTCACAGGAATACGGCCTCTCGTCGGTATGTGTTCTTTCATGAATAAGTAGGTTATATGATTTAGTAAATTGTCGATTGCAGAATTTACATATGAATTGTTTCTTCGTTCGCGGTCCACTGCCGGTGGTTTTCTGTTTATTTGATATGCTACTACCCGTCGAGGACGTGGAACTGTTTGTGGATTTAGAACTCGAGGAATTCGATGCTTGCGGTGAGAGAGGCGGTTGCGAGGGACTTCCGTTCATTTGTTGCTGATACATTGCGTTCATGAGAAGGCTCGGGTATCCGTTATCTAAACTCGCTGAGGAACTGTAACCGTAACCCTTAGACGTTGATTCTAAATGTTGTTCTAGCGTAAATTCATCTTCATTGTCTAGTAAAGCTAAGTCTTCTTCCACCTCCTCAGATAGATCGACGTCTTCAGCCGCTATTGCATCAGATAATGGGTATTCTTCAGGTGTTTTTGGCGAAATCACTCTCGGTGGAACTTCTGAGACATCTATTTCGTTAATTTTTGCACTAGCCGTCGCTATCCTTAATATATCTTGTTTCGGCGTTGACGTAGTTTCAGTTATGTTCGTTGGATTTACATTATTTACAGTGGATACAGATGTCAAACGTTGCAGAGTCAAATAAGATTCTAATGCTTGCAGGTTAAGGGCTGCAGCTGCCGCAGAATTGGAAGGCAAAAGCGCAGCTTGTTGTAATGAATTCATCATTGCATTTTGCAACGATATTACCACACCTTGCAATGATCTTTGTAACATATTCTCTTGCAATAGGGCGGCAGACGCTATAGACAAGTTTAAATTTGTAACTTGAGATGAACTAACGACACCCTTACTTGTACTAGTTTTCGTGTCTTCGTGCGGTGACGGCGGATCGACGCTCACCATGGCGCTCATATCCGACGACTTAGTGTCCTGTATCTGAAGGTTGTTCTTGAGCTTGATGATTGCGCTTTCTAACGAATTCAATGTAGACTTGCTCGATCGCGAGGTGCTCTGCTCTTGCATGTTGAACTTTATTGTTATTTAGTTATCATCAGTCGTTGACGCTTCCACTGAATTGTCGGTGCACGTGTTGTGGGGCGGCGTGGTGGGGGAGGGTATCGCGTGCGCGTGCGTGTTCGTGTACCGAGCAACGGGCTGCGGTGCGGCGTGCGAGGCGACTGTGCGCGGCGCGACTGAGCCGGCGGGCAGCTCGCGACCGCCCCGCCCCCACCTCGTACCTCACCTGTCTTTCCGCCTCACAAAAGCTCTCTATTTTAGGCAACTCTTTGTACGCAGTAATGGTCACCTCACGCTGCCCTAACGACAGACACGTCCATGAGAACAACGTTGCGCCAGATTTGTTGTGGCCCTTTCAAGTGTAATGAGATTCTGAATGGAATCGTTCTTGCTATGGGAAAACAATGTACTGAAGATCAGTCCGCAGCTTTTGTCAGTGGGTCATGTCATGCGCGGTCATATAACTTATGATTCTACGATAACTTATCGCTGTAATAATAATAATAAGCATAATTCTGCTTACTTTAATAATATAATTGCAATGATTCAGTGTTCGCAGTTATGTATCTTTTATGACAGTTTTATTAAAGTCCGTAATTAAAAATGGAGGATCTCTTTGTTTCTTTTTAAAGGTACATGATTTCGATGATGGGTGGAGACATTAAAATTATAAGTGGCATGTGTAAGGTTCGACGTCTATAAAACCCAACATACGAGCAACTAGATTCAAGACAAAGGGGACACGAACCAATAAATACTAAAACATACCTGTGTTGTTTTTAATATTCGTTAGTCACAGGTAAAGACTCTAGTAGATTGATCATTTATTTTTAAACGTGTATGACACTACACGTTAGAATTTATAAAAAATTCTAAGGTGTGTGAAGTCTGTCAAGCCGCACTTGGCCAGCGTGGTAGACCTTGGCCTTAACTCTCTCAAAATGAGAGGAGACCTATATTCCAACAGTGGAATTATAATGGGTCGATTATTATTTATATTACTGTCTGTTAATGAATAATTTTAGGAGTATAATTTCATACACACTTAAAAGTAAATGTTAAATCAACAAGGTTATATGTAGTTACTTCGCGAATCATCCACAAGCATGTCAATCTCGTCACACTGCCTACCTGAATTTCGAAGGTATTTCCTCAATAAAAGATAGTAAAGAATTAAATTTCAAAGTCTTATAAAAAGGATTATTCATAATGATAAATTTCGATGAGGCAGGTGAGATCTGTGAGGATAGGGTTATTTGGCATTTGAAGGCCTTTGCCTACTCCATAAAGGACCTGGGGTGACGATATAATTATAAAGTAAGAATATTTATTATTTATTAATAACAATTTCATATATGTGAGCGATATGGAAACCTAATCTCATTAATTTTTTCTCATTAATTTTTTTATCGCATAAAGAGATAATATTCTTCGATTACAAATTTGAAAGTTTCTTTATCTTCATTATAAATGCACCGGCTTAACTCACGTACGTTTTTCGGGGTGGCCCGACTAGTTTCGGACCTGTACGAGGTCCGTCCTCATGAGCTCCCGGCGCTTGCAGCGAGTTCGCGGCGGAGACTGTGCGTAGCTAGTAAGTACTCAAATTCAAATTATTTTATTCATCATAAGGTATATACATACACTCAATGAAGGTCATGTTTTAGTTATATTATATTTCGGCTTTGTGCGCCCCTCAGGCTATAGTAGACCGGGAGAAAAAAGCCGGAGAAAAAAAAAACCTACTATTTAAACTAGTTCATTTATTAGTTTACCTTCTATTCAGTAGTTTTCAAACTGGAAATCAGTGACTTATGCATTGCCGGTGGAACTTTCCTAATACAAAATTAAACAGATAATAATAATGTAGTAGAAAATCTCGCACACGTCTATTTGATCTCAAAGTAGTTAGAACCTAAGTTTACTTTGGCAAACAGAGAACCGACAACATACATATCGACCTACATACTCGTAAATATGTGTGTATATAAAACAATGTCTGGACTAATTGACTGTTTAATATTCCCCATTCCAAACCCTTCAGGCAAAGGTTTATAAAATATTTATTTAACAAGGAATAAGGAGAAGCATTTTTGAAGAGATTTTCTGAAATTGAACTAAGGAGAAGGTTAAAAAGACCCGCAATTCTAATGAGAAACAATGAAGCCCAATTTCGAGATATTTCTAAATTAGTATTAATGTTCTATTATAAGTCATAGAAAATGTATTTCGCCTTTTTTCCTTCGCCGGGTTGTAAAGTCAACGTATAAATAGTAATTCTTAAGATAGAACTACTAAAAAATTGATAACCTCCTTGACGCCATAACATTAAAATTGTATTGACGTATTTTTCAAAATTACATCCTTAAAACAGTGTGAATGGTGAAAACATGTATGTATATCTGTTATTTCACCTTTTACCTACCCTATGTGCCTCTACGTCACTGGATACTTTTTAAATTATATTTTATATTTATTTAATTAATTCTATACAAATAATTAATAATGAATACCATACTAATTAATGTACACGTGAAGCTCTACAGCTTCCCGTGTACATTCATTAGTATTAGAAATTTATAAAAATCTAACTTTTTGTCTACGCAGAAAGTTAGATTTTTATATTCATTCAGACATTCAGACATTCAACACCACTCGCTTTATTATAGATGAGATTTGTTCTGAACGGGAATCGAACTTGATTAACAGGCTAGTCAACATGGGTTTACTATCTTCAAAATGTCCCAACCAAGCCGTGTGGATTTTCCGCCGTCGAAATGTGCCAATAAAAACTCGATTGGGTGAAGGAGGAAGATCACGGTAGATAGACTTAATGAAAAAAATATTAAAAAAATACAAATAATATGGATAAATAAAATAACACTGCCATGTGATATTTCGTGTCACCCCATTTACTGGAGACAAAAAATCGGGATTAGATTCTAAGTTACATTATACCAGCTGTCATCTGCAGAATGAGGTACGTGTAAACATTTTTTGTCCCTAAAATGTTTATTTGATATCTGATGTTCTCTTGGATAACCCTGTAAATTTATGCCTCGTTATAAGAATATTTGACGTCAAATAATAGCATTGTCGTTCCTTAGCACATGTCATATCAAATTTTTATCCCACTGTTCTTATCAGAAAATATGAGAGACAAATTGTTAGATTCGAATATTTGTCCCTTCGTGGGCGTCTCGTAATAGAGATCCTAGGTTTTAGTTAGTTTTTTTGGAAATTTTAATACATGAGTATGGCCTTATTTGTTCTCACGCTGGACCGATTTTTTTAAATCCCCGCCCAATACCTTTTTATGCGAACTCCTTTGATTGACACCATTCATTTAATATGTGCGGTCCCTGTGCGCACTGCGATATCCAACCCGCATGCCCAGCGTGGAGATTATAGGCATAAACCACCTTTTGGAGAGGCCTATGTTCAGCAGTGGACTGAGATAGGCTGATGATATTGATGATTTAGTATGTAATTTTTTTTTATAGCACGTTTTTACTCTACACCCAATAGGAGCTGTGCCTATTACCCTATACCGGGCTCAAATCCAGATTCTGAGCAATCACTAGAAATTCTTAGTTACAAAACATTGATAATAACTACCTGGGAATCGAACCCAAGGCCCCTCGACACTCACTTGCACTTTTAACAGTTCGATCAACTAGGCAGTCACACAATTATTTATAATATAACTATTGATTCTATAAAGCTCACTAGTCTCCTTTCGGTTAGAATTCCTGTCGCCCATCACGACGCTCCTGGCAGTATATAACTGAAAACGCCGTGAACGTCATTGTAATAACACGTTACAAATGATCTTAATTCTCCTTTCGGAGTAGCGTAATATTGTCCTACATAACAGAGATGGATTGTACTGCATGATGATAAGATGTAAATTAACGTGAAATACTTTGAAATCCATTACGACTCATTGCCTCGGCTCATGGCAACAATACGCGAATTGTACCTATGTAAGGACGAGAACACAACAGAAACAGTAATATTCGTACACTAAGTTATGTAATATTTAGTATACATATGAGTTCAGAATATTTAAAACTAAAATTTGTATCATATTATTCAAAAAGTATCATTTGGTAGCTAAATGGAAAATTTTATGAAAAATGTTGGCTTTATTGGTCTCCATTTGTTGTCAAGTATTAGTGAGATTAGAATTGAATACTTTGATCATATCATACATAATAAAAGTCTGAAAGTAACATTTAGTGCGAAAATTTATCAAGATATATTTGTTTTAAGCCAAATTTCAGTATATCTATGTCTAGATTGAGCTTTTAGTCTAATCCATTGGCATTAGCATAAAGCGCGCGAGACTTATAACTGTGTTGAACAAAAACACAGTTTTATTTCTTAACACCGGTATACACGCAGCCTAACGTGAACGTCGCCAGTAACATGTCGCGAGTACAATGCGACTGTAATATGAAAAAGATTGGCAACTCATATTATGTGACGTCGTCGTGCGTCACAAAGATTTATATTGAAGAAACGTCCCTAATTGCAATGTGTTAGGTTTTAAGTATACATCACAGTGTATGTGTGTTATAAATGTCAACGTGTATTATATATTTTTATATACTATTGATTTCGTTACACAAATACAATATTGAACTAGTTGGCAATTTTAACTTATAAAATTTTAGGCCATATAATTAAATCTATGTGGCTACATAAGGTTGAATAAAATTCCAATGATCGCTTATATCGTAACACTTATAAGTCTTTAATCTACCTAATATAATTTTTGTGCTGGTTCAATGAATAACTTAATAAAGAAATTCTTTTTAATTAGTCGTTATTCTCTTGTTTGATGTCTGTATTAATTAATTAGGTAATTAGTTTAATTAGGCCGGTTCAGATAAAACAAAATTTCTGGTGAGTGTAATATTTTATGATGATAGCCTTTGATGGCTGCTTTGATTTTTATCACTAATTAAATATCGTGAATAGTGATACCTAATTACCGCATATAATAAGAGTACTGTTGAGAAAAAATACACTTTACAATATATTTGCTTACGAACAAAGAAATTAATTTAGGTTAGTAAAATGTACAAACTAATGTACCTACCGTAAAATCATACAACTATGGTCCAAACTTCGCTACAGACGAACATATTGTTGATTTTACAGTAAACTTGTATTATTTAAAGTAACCTCTGTGGTTTTATTATAAGTAAATATAGCGATGAT
>DWDT01002517.1:0-13604 GCA_018245595.1 Microceris scylla | reverse complement strand
CCTGTAATCTCCGAAGGGCAGGCAGAGGAGTGTAGTACACTCTCACATTTCACAAGCTAAGTTTAAGTCCCATAGAATAGGTGGAGAGCCTATTGTCATACACTGGGCGCAAATCCAGACTCCGAGTCACTACTAGAAATTGTAAATTAGAAATATTAAGTTGCACCCAATACCCAATACTATATTTACTTATCATCGGAAATAGCCTTTATAAATTTTTATATTTTTATTCAATCATTTGTAGAAATATATTTTCACCATAATCGTCAGTAATAAAAAAAAAATTAATGTTCACACGTGTCACACATGAGTATAATCTATTTATTTATATATTTGTTATATTTGATCATATGGTTTTAGCTGATGACCCTGGCTGGGTATTCCGAAAACATAGATCAAAGATATCTTCGTGCCCTCCCACACAGCGTTGCGTGAACACCTGTCCCGTCAGCCCAACCTGCTGATTCTATTGTACTATACTGATCTAAACTAAACTTTATACGAGTACGCCAGTACGTATACACATGTCTATGAAGCGTTGAATATTCATATGACAAGTTATTAATCCTAATTACACATAATTATGTGTGTATAAATCGTGTAATTTTATAGACCAATTATATGTATTTGAGGTATGTTTTAATAAAAGTTAACAATACATATCTCAGAAATGTTTTTAATTACATCATGTTAAATCAAACAGGCAGATATCGTCGGATTCAAAAGGTTTTCATAGTTTTAATTTTAAAGCTATCAGTCGTGCCTTGTAAGTTTTCTGAATTCAACAGCTGATTTTTCGCGTTTGCGACTAACAAGACGTATTAAGAAATGAACGTTAAAATTACATTAAAATTTAAAAAATAAAGGACATATAATAAATACGGAGACATATAATAAATTATAATAAATAAGGAAAATATGTAGTATTATGTGTTTGAATATTTAAGATTTTCTTTAAATTTGTGTTACTCACTATAAACAATTTAATCAACATTGGCTGTGGCGCCAACCCTACGTATGGTCCTCTTAAAACGTCACTTATTTAAGAGTAGTTTGTTTTATTGGATTATGCAATTTATATTTATCCCAAAATGGTTCCGTATCACATTAGATTTAATTACCGATCCCATGTAATATTATGGACGTAATAAATTGCAATTACGAGCAATTACAGCGGGTCTCGATGTTTGGGGGCGTGCACCAGTATTTATTACCTAATTAGAGGGTATCCTTGGCGACAATCATACCACAGATTTCCGAATTATCGCTACGGAATATTCGCCTCTACACATATGAAATAACGACGGCTTTTGCATGATCGATTCCAAGTCATTCCGTCCTTTAGCGATAGGTATCGAAATGGACGCATTCGGACAGAATTTGTGGTGCATTAAATATTTATAAGCAAAGTATTTTTTCTTTTAATTGGCGCACGGTAATGTTCGATTCAATCCGTAAGGATCTACTTCGAAGGATTTATCTTGAGGCGCGTTCTACCTCAGTATAATTTTTCTGCTCTTTAAAGATCAGCGGTTAATAATGTCTCCGATATGTTAATATTTTCTCTACAGTTGAATAATAAACCGTGTCAAATAAGTAACTATAATAAATAACCGTGAAATTAAGAAGTAGTAAAATATAAAAACAATGATTGGTATAAGTGGCTTTATTACCAGTTTGACACAAAGTTGTTGTCATAATTATTAAAGTTCAATATAAAATTTCTGAACGATTCGATATAAGAAAGCTTATCTTTGCCAATGAAATAAACGACTTTTCCACAAAATACTCATTTACTTAATGAGACTTCGTGATTATTTAAATCATTACGAACATTATTATTACCAAAAGTTCACACAAGCAAAATAAGTAATTAAAAGAATGAGTCGCAACAATGTACACGACTCCTAAAATGTTTATAACCAAATAAATATCGACGATTACCATCGACAAAACCATAATGCACTTAACGTAAGTCACATTAAGTTTTAAGAAGAGCACTTTTACAGTTTACTACGTGTCCGCGCGCGCTACCGGCGCGCCGCTGCGCTGGAACAGTGTTGCCAGAGAAATTACCGAAGAGTCGTGTCGCAACTTTGTATCGTTATTACGTAGGAGATCGATGTAAAAACTCAGTGGGTCACCGAACAGGTCCATGTTGGCATTTAGCAAGTGACAACGCTGTAAGGTGCATGTCGGACTGTCAAAGGGCATTAATATATCTCCGCTGTAGAAACAAAGATAGAAGTAATTTCGCATCAAGGCGTAAGGAGGATAGACTGTAAACTTGTTATCTGTACAATGGCTGTCAATACGGATTGATGTAAAATGTCCTGTTCTTTAGAGATGTGTTAATTTTCTTTTGCAGATTCTGTATGACATTTTTATTATTGTAAACTTTTATTTTTTTCTGACATCTTATTATTTGACCTCATTTAATAAATTACTTATTTGACAATTGTACATCATTTACTTAATCGACAATAATTGTATCACTGACATTGGCTATGCTATCGAATAGGAACATCTGTTGCAATAGATATACCTTGTCGTAAATTGTAATTGTAATAGGTATGTATGTACCTATATGACTATTATAAATTGATTGTCAAATATTTTTATTTTGTAGGTATTTATTTACAAAAAATACCCACATGATAAATTTAATTTTCATGATTATCCTCTTTTCATGTATGTGCATACATATGTAACCCTTAAGGAGATACGTATATCTAGTAATATACTAGTAGAGATTGCTGATGTTGATAAAAATGATGAGGCGGTGATGACAATAACGACGATGATGATACAGCTCGAGAAGATATTTATACTGATCACGGAATAATTGCTAATAATTTACAGCGTACTCGCGGCAGGTAGAGCAGATTGTCAAAATGGTATCTACGTGCGTTGCGACAGGCAGCAGGGTTATCGTGCGGTTTTCGGTTTGATGTTGCTCGAGGTGATGGCGGATTGGTATTGAGACTTGATAGAGAGAGAAAGATACAGAACTGATATTAATAGTAATAAAAATAATTTGGCACATTATCTACACAAGGCTATCCGATTCCAAATTAAGCCAAACCAGTATTATCGTAACAGATGGCCGATAAAATTCATTTACATCATATAGATACATAAGTACCTAGTTTTATTCTTTTATCTTTAAATTCTTGTGCTAATCCCACAAATATTTTAAACAAATGGGATTTGAACCCACGACTCCCCGTTCAAGAGTCAGTTTCACTAATTACTGAAAGAGCGATGCAGTCTAAACACATCATACTCGTACCAAAATGAAAAGTCATCAGTGTGATCTATACCTAACCATCTGGATCGGATCTTACACAGCGATTAAGTATCAGTTGATGTCTATGATATATCCATACAAATAGACGATGCCAGCGCTTGTAAATCTGCATTCTATTAAATGTATATACTTAATAACAATGTTAATTCTGTTGTCCGTATTGACCTTACAATGCATCGTAAACAATACTAAGAAGACGATCGGGATATCGGAGAATGACACACGGTCATATAGTAAACACAAACTGGTATTGTAAATGAAGCCGAAA
This sequence comes from Microceris scylla, assembly GCA_018245595.1. Lineage (NCBI taxonomy): Eukaryota > Metazoa > Arthropoda > Insecta > Lepidoptera > Hesperiidae > Microceris > Microceris scylla. The sequence continues at coordinate 10,026 of DWDT01002517.1, read as the reverse complement.
AGCGATAAATAACACATAAATACATAATAGCCATTACAGATTTGTATATAATTTCAATACAGTAAAATTTAATATGTCGATAAAGGTCATGCCGTATCAAATTATACATATCGCTTGTGACCACAAGGTCAGGCTGCAAAATAAATTCTACTGACATTGACTGCCCATTTGACCTTCTTTAGGTAAAATTATGTAAACTAACAAAGACATGACCCAATTCATGATCATCATCATCATCATCGTCAGCCTTTGGATGTACACTGCTGGACATAGGCCTTCCCTAATTACAACAACAATTAACCCAATTACATAATATTAAATTGGTCAGTATTTGTAAATTGTGGAGTATGGTGTAGGCTTCGTTCTCTCTGTTGCCGTTTAATGGAAGCATCTACCCATGAATAGCAGTTATATTACCGTTTGTGGAGTTAATTTGAAAATAGCCACTGCCAATACGTCTTTTTAAGTGCCCATCCTTTTCTGGCACGCGTGTACCGTATAGCGCCGTCGCAGATATCAATCAAATAATGAGATTCATTAGTAAAGTGTCGTCGATAGCCGAAGGTGATGTAGGCTCTTCCTGCATGGTTCTATCTGCAAGATCTTTCTGTAATTCTTGTTACAACTTGTGTCGTACAACCTCTGATATACCTTGCATGCCGAATTCGGGTATCGCATCAATGTAATCAGGATGTTTTATAACTGCGTTAACAAATTATATATATTCTGTACTACAAGAGTGTATCGTCCATATTTGTTGATATAATCACCATCGTAACCTTAACCCGTTCTTTGGCAAGTTGAAAGGCTAATTTGGTTTTAATATAGCATTTTTTTAACACACTACGTCACAGTGTTAGATTTCCCGGCTTTGTAATGGCGGTTTTATGTTTTATGAAGATTTTTATTTTTAATATGAACATTGAGTCGTTGACTATTCAACGAATTGACTCGGCAATGGATCGCCCGACCAATGAAGCCTATGGAAGCAAAAACATGACAAGTGCAATCCATGTACTATGGAAGGATAGGCTGTTTCACTTGCCAGTAATTTACCCAGGATCTAAAGAAGAAATAATACCATGTTGTATACTCTGCTCTGATGCAAAAGGCCTTAGTGTTACGATAAATGTTAGATTAGATTAGAATAGATGAACTCAAGGGCAAAATCAGAAAAACGTAAGCGATCTTTAAAAATATATGAAATTTCTGTCTCTAATACACATTCCTCAAATTTACTTTTTATATCACGTAATGATAATATCCGTCTCTTATATCCTCATTTTAGTCATGTCAGTTAAGTCAGTACCAAGTATCATATCACAGTTTGGACTTTTGAGAAAGCCTATGAGTACTTCTGCAGTATTGTATAGGACAAGGTGTAATGATAACGAACCGAGATGACGAAAGTCAATCATCGTCCGTGCAGGTTCCACTTGTCACAGCGACTATTATAAATTTGCATACGCTAAAACGAAATTCAGGCCAGTCGGCCTGTCGCATTAAGATTTATGACATTACCTTGGAGCTTATTGCGTCAATGGCGACAATCCCAATGATGCTACCGAGTTACTCGTATGTGATTATCAGTTTTATTTGAATTGATTCCATCTATCTTTGTGATTTCTGATTGACCACACAAATCCACTAACACGCCGCTTTCTGCTTACACAAATTCGTTGTAAGTTTCCATGTGAGTAAAGATTTTGTTCCATTAGAAAAACCTCGTGTTGAAGACCTTTAACGTATTGAACTTTTAGACATAAATTTTTTTAACGAGCTTTTTATCTACGGTAGAGATAAACGATTCACAAAACGTCCTCTCCTACCGCATTTAAAGTTACCGAATCGCGACGTAAATCTCCGTAACTGCTCATTTTAGGGTTGAGATCGAGTGTGCAGATTAGAGCTCGCATGCGAGTTTTACGGCGCCGGTGTCGTAATGTTGTAACATGAACAGGTAATGGTATTCGCATCTAAACGAACTTAACGACAGCGCACACATGGCGTCTATTGAATGAAATGTACCATTTCTAAACTCAAAACATTACTGAAATGTTTCTGCTTAAGTGCCGTTGATAAAACCGTGATAAATTTAAAGAAAATGCGCTGAAGTAGATAAACATGCGATTTCAAATGATTTTACCGAAGAATAATATTGGCAATTTTGTGATAATATTTACAAAAAAATATTATTGCGAAGGATGTCTGATTCATAATATTGAATAATGTAGCAAGCTACATTGGCGATACGAATCCCTTGGAATAAGAACCTTATTGACACGAACTGTTGCTGATTGGTGCCTAACAATTTTCATGCAAATAATAATCTAAATTGATTCCGCCGCCTAAGTCGCGGCAACCCGAGTTTCCTGCCCTGATAATGAGTATCGGAGTTATTGCACAAACTGTAATAACACCCGCTTAGTTGACAAATCGCCACTTGGCCGGTTTAAAATTACCTTCCAGTGTCTCAAGCATGAAAGCTATCGAATTCGTAATCCTTTAAGACGAGATACGTGGAAGTTTGACAAGGCATTACTTTATGTCCGCTTGTTGTCATGTTGCATGTACAAAAATATAGTCATAATCACACGTGAGAACTTAATTATACCATTGATAAGTCGTGAAATGAGTATGACTATAGAAATGAATGAAATATGATTCGAGGTTAATGTAACGTGAACTATTTTGTGCTGTACAAATGAAACCGGATTAATAATTACAAGTAAATTTACAAATTTAGTAAGTTTGGAGATCTGTGTGTATAGTAGTGGATATCTAGAACAGTACAATATATCTAAATCAATTACTGGTACAGTTGCGATTATTCTCATTATCACAGGTTGGTCTCGTACACATTGTTCGTTCGTTCATTGTTTGAGAAAGGACAATGTCCTGGTATTTCACATAAATAGTGTTTAGGTATGCAGTTTGGTACTATTGTTTACAGATTACGCAAATATTATTAAGCAATTTTAAGCCTTATAAGGTGTGATGTTCATTTCCTCCGATTGACCTTTGAAAAGTTTTACGAGTATATGGCAATCATATGGCAGTCATGTTAATGGACTTTCGATACGGTATTTAATGGCAATAAATCAAAGTAATCATCTCGAGGTCTTTAGTTTATTTTAAACAATAAACTGATTCAATAAATTTGTCTTACAGTTTTTCAAATGTTATTGTTGTAATTTAAAAAAAATAAATTTACATTCAAAATGAATACTCCCGCAAATACTCCCGCAATACTCCCGCGAAGACATCAAAAAAGTTGACCGAATTGCAAATGAATTTCTCTTATCCATTACTGTAATGAATAACAATAAAATAAATCGTATGCTACTTGCTTTCATCCGGTGTTTAAGATATTTCAATTGATGGCATTATTTTAATTTAATGTTGATATATTCTTGTTCAATTTCAGGTAAGTCGCTACTTTCGGCGGTTACGTCGCCGCGCGGTAAGGCATCAGACATCGGCGTTTCTTTACAACGTAATTTTAAAGTAGTGAAACGAATTGGTTGAGTTCATTCATATCAATTCGTTTTCAAGTCCGAATGACGCTTGTATATTATTGTATTGTATAGTAAATATGAAATTTTTATTATCATATGTCGTTTAAGTATTTCACTGTAATTAATTTGCAGTAGAATTCGATATTGCAACAAGTCATACTAATGACTTGAAATACTTATAATTATGACATTCGTAGAAACCACTTACAGATGGAGTTCGCGATTCGGTCTTTTGTTTTTAACAAGTCTGTAGTTGTGAAGATATACTAGTTACATACCAACTTTATAGTGATTTTGATGAACATACTCTGATTGGTTTAATGACGGTCGTTTTACGATTGCTTTGGAGACGCGGTGTTTCTTCTTAGAAAAGAAACGTTTCAGGGCACTAATTAGGGCGCCCCATAACACTGTTAATTTATTTCACGATATATATAAAATTATTGTCTAATTTATCTACTCCGTGTTAATTAAAATAAAATTTTTATGTAACTGAAGTTTTCGGTACTAAATTTTTATTTATATATATGTATATTTCAATTTATTATGTGACGAGAATTTAACAATTGTGTATATTTATTGAATCTCCATTAGCCGTTGGTGTGAACGAGACCCAAAATCTTTTAGAAGCGTACGTGTATGTATCCTTTCACATAAGTAAAAACAATTAAACTGGTTGACCCACATCGCAGGTGAAACGCACACGCCCGACCGTTTGTTTTTGTTTAACGAAATTTAGCAATCGTGGGAATAACGGAAAAAGGACCACCGTTTTTGTTTTGAGTATAATGAATTACATTATATTGTAAATCGATATAGGTGCCATCTACATATCCGTCAAGCGAGATAGAGGTTGTTCCTCAAATTTTAACTGATAGACAGGTATATATGAGTAGGATTATAAAAAAAATTATTTCAAATATTATGTACTCATGTATAAATAAATTATAGATCAGGGTTATAAAGCTACCATTTTAACCCTTCGAAATTTAAAAATGATTCCTAATTTCAATTGAGAATTCTTCTTGGGTATGTTTTAGGTCCATTATTGTAGAAACGTAAAATTTTAAATTATATAAGGCTGTTCAAATATAGTACTCCTACTGCAGCCCAACGCTTATGTAAATTTTCTGCCTGTTATCAATAACAAACGAGGAAATACTAATAATACGCTCTCAAAGATGTTCAAGGCGGCGATCGATCCGGACCGTGGATCGCGTCCCGAGGCGGCGCGTAGGCAAATGGACGGCTAATTGCGTAAAAGAAGAAAAAATAAAAGCTACACGTTTCCATTGCACGTTAATACAGTAAATTTCAATAATATCGTGGTTAGAGCACCAAATTTCTGTTCCAAACGCGGTTTAAATATATCCAGGTTTGCTAAAAAATGAATGGTAATGTATTTGCTTATAATGTCCTGGAATTTATACACTTAGCAAGAATTTCTGTCTCTGTTGTTATTTAGCATTCATTTCGTTGTAAATGTCAAAATTGTCACACAATTTAAAATGATATTACGGATTGATCGTTGGTATATTATCGTCCTCAATAATGGTATAATATCGTCCTCAATCTGATATTATCTACTGTAAAATTATCGAGATGATGATTGTCATCAGTGAAACATTTTATTCAAAGGGCACACATTATCCATATCAATTTTAAGTATGGTTTCATCATCATCATCAGCCTATGTCAGTCCACTTTACAATCGTCAGATGACTAGTACTGACGAATTAACTACTATAAACTTTACTTATATCTTTATATGCGTGTTTACTAATATGTTTAATTAAAAAGACTACATTATATTTAAATATTTCATGGTCAGCAATGGAAACGCGCAGCGCTCGATGGAATGCATTTCGAGGCAAGATCACAATGAGCCCTTGGAGTAATTTCCTTAATTCCACACTCGGTGCTTGTTCCCGACTATATACAACATTTATATAGAACCTTTCTTTTCGGCATACCATAACATAATGGCTTCGAACTGTGGGAAATAGGGGGGAGTCGAAATATCTCGTGAGGTATGCATTTTTATAAGTTCCATTATAGGTTCCTCTTAGAACCCTGTATAACTTACGGTATTTGGTATTGTGAGCCGATTAATCGTTGGTATTGGTGACTGCTCCTTAAGTCATACTGATGTTTTGAATTGCATTTTTTCGATCCATTGAACACGATCAGATCGCATATGCGAATTTTTCATACTATTTAAACGTTCCAAACACCTTTGAAATAAAAATTACAACGTTTTATTTAGTTTTAACTTTATCTATTACCGCACTATAATCCATTAGACCTCTGAAATTCCCTAATTCAATGGGAAAGTCGTGTACAAGTCTCCTACGGAAAGGGCGTTAATCAGTGTCCTGGCTTACTTTATAACTATGTAGCTGGCGCCGACACGGCCCGTGGCGTTTGGACAACTCAAACACGTCCGGCGACCTAGTTCACCATCACCAGTACCACTACTGCCAGAACACCCGCTTTATGTAATGTTGTGCAGGTACACAATTTTCTCGTCAATTACCTCTTTACGTAACCCTCTGCAATGGGCTTTAATTGCATAAAAGACATTACGGCACCATCATATTTTTTATCAGCGTCTCTCACATGCTGGTCATTTTTAATAGGTCTACATGCCTTAAAACATAGTATATCTCAGGTTGATTCTGTTGTGAAACGATCTCTATTAATGAATTGTAACGTTGACAGTCCTCTGCATGTCAAATATGGACTGCAACTAGTGGTCTGGACAGGGCTAGGTTGCGTAAGAGCACGGGTCGTTCGCAGAATCCTAGCGCTCCCCGCAAACGCGCTCGTTGCCGCTATTAGAACAGCAATCTTTTTATGTCGCCGCATACTTCGTAAATGCACCGAATAAGTGACTGAATACTTCAGTGTAACGAGAAATAAGGTACACCTTTGGGATATGTTTACAGTTTTAAACGGTAAGTGAAAATGTATCAGAGTATTCATTGTTCATGACATTGGACATTTTAAAAATAAAATTGAGGCTGAAACATATCTTTTCTCATTGAAATATATGCAGTTTTGAACCCTGTTTTTAAAATTATATGCATATTGTTCCGTCTTTTTAAATAAACGGAGTCTGGGAATTTCCATAGAGTACCGTCTTGACAAATTTGTATGTAATTCTCATTATTTTTTAATTTTCCTGTTTATGTGCAGTTACATAAATGCAAATCAGTGGCGCCTGTCCTTGGATTGGATACTCTTATAACTCCGTTCCAAGAACTCCATTAGGTACTTTAGTCATATTACCCGAAAACAAATGTGGATCCAATATCATTTGAGTCATTGAATTCTAAATAAGTTTGCAAAATAACATCTCATTTATATGCATAACAGACACATCAGTCATCTGGTGGGTATTGTTTGTTGAAAGCTTCCAATATCTTCTGTGTGGTCGGCTATTTTTAATATGTTGTTGACATATTGATTTTGTGTTCAACAATAAAGAACAATTCAGTGCTTATCTGAATTGACTATTGCATTGTTTGTGAGATTTACAGAATTAACTTAGCCTGCATAAATTATGTTAAGCTGAAAGAGACCTAGCCATTTAGAAATGATTACGATTGGAGTTGCGATATTGAAACTAAAGAAAAAGCTAAAAATCACGGAAATTGTTCAATAGGGCCACGTAGCGTCAGCTGTGTTTGGTTATAAGAAAAAGTTATTTTAAATATCGAACGCGCCAAATATGGTGAGGAAACAGCCAAACGCGGCGGCGCGCGACGCTGCGTACCGCAGTAGGCCAACGAGCATTCCGATGTGTGATTTCATAGTCGAATGGCTATTTAGACATGCGGCGAAAATCGGTGAGGCATGCGCTGGCTATCCCTCGAGCTCTCAATATTCATAACGGACTGCCATTGTTTCCCGCCTTCACGAACGTCACGTATGAACCGGCGCCATATTGAAAGGGACGTGCTGTTACGCACCCAGAATCGGTAGACCCTCAAACTATGACAACTGCACTCACCCGCCACACTCAATTGAATAATGTAAGGCCAGTTATATGTGGTAGTTTTCTTGACCCAAAGAAAATTATGAATGTGTCTCTTGAAAGAGCCGCAGTGCATTAGAATCAGCTACCAGCGTGGCACCTGTGTGGTCTTCCATTTTAAATAATTATTTTAGGTGATGACTTACATATTTCTTGACCGGGTCAGTCTTTTCTTATTAGTCTTGTAACGGGAGTTATGCTTTCATCGGTAGAACTAGGAATAAATTTATATTACTTAATTGTAATAATTTTATGAATTTCTGCGGAGCAATCAAAGAATTACGCATCATTATCAATTTGGTAATTAGGGTCTAGTTTGTTATCGTTAGAGAATAGTGATTATGACCTTCAAGCATGATGTTGTTGCCGATATCGGGATAACCAAATAAAAGAAACTGGTTACTGTAAGAAGTATAAGTTGATAGCTTAATTTTCTACCTTATACCTACATCGTTCTCATACCGAATCTTTAATTTCAGCTTCCTCTAGGTTTGATTGTTTTTAGAGCGTTGCTGATGATTCTAGACGGATGTACTGTTCGGTACCTGCGCTCCCCCAGTGGCCGTGGCTCACTAACCAGCCGAGTAGACTATTTTTAGCGGTCCCTAGCCATAAATTGCTTTTAACAATGATGAACAAGGTTGATAAGTGAATAGCAGGCGTGACCTCGAACACAGCGTATATAGGTACTAGTTGTGCGGTTTTTAACTTTTTCTCCTCTGTTGTGTTGGCCTTTCACATAGTTAAATCTCGTGCAAATTATGTCTTACCAATTCGCTGATATGTTCGACTATATTTCTCTAAACCAGTTAGATTCTATTAGTGTTTTTCACTCTTATTAAATTTGAAGAAAAAATACATCAGATTTTTCTGATATACATACCTGTCACTGGCTTAGTTTTTATAAAGTAAGATACATCTAATTTAAAAAAGTTGTATTTAAAAATGCCTTGTCTAAAAATTATGCCTTGTCTTTGGATATTAGCATAGAAATGCTCATGATAACAAGTAAGAGGCTCTAAGAGCTGTAGCTACAGACTGCGTGGTCTTTAGATTTGCTTAATGATTCTACCTAGAGTCGGCGTTGATATCAGTTTTTCTCCAGGCCACGTCCATGTAAACCTGATTTGTCTACGTACGTGTTTTTATAGCCGCTTCCAGCTCGCTAATCTCAATATCTTCCGCTGGACCTACCCACCTACATATACGCAAAAAGTAATAACACCATGATTATAATTTTTGTTTAGGTAACCTTGTCTTCGGGGTCTCTTTGAATTCTTGTTGCATCAACGTGAATACGATTAATGAAAATTTGCTAACAATTTTGAAAACTTTAGATCGATTGCTTTATTTATAAAACATGACAATTGACATTCTACGATTCCTTGTTAATTGGCGTGAACACGTAAAGACACCTAGGTAAACAAAGATAAAGAATGTATTCGTCATTCATATATCCGCCTGCCCCCTGTCAGGCGGATATACGAATTAACCGAATCGACCCCTCTGCGAGACAGATCAGTATCGAATCGTTGTATAAGATGGGTCGATGAAAATTAGTCAGACAATCAGAGAATCAGAACTCAACATTCTTATAGCAATTTCTGCGATTTAGTTTGGTCGAGAACCTTAATCAATGCAGACACATGCAGAGCCAGATACGCACTAGCGCCCCAGGTGTATAAAGCGAACGAGCCAGTGCATCGCACTGGTTACTTTGTAACCAAACCCGGCCCATTTTCGCGGGGACCTGCACAAAAACACCGCTAAATATAAAACGGGCAAACGATTCATCGTTGACTCACGTGACACAAATCCAATTTGCCTGATGAACGTTGAATTTATTTGCAGTTATTTATAGTTTGCGCACAATAACAGCTTTTTATGAGACCGTAAAAAACATTCGATTATACAGCGCTCGTAAATCATCGGACAGCGAGACCCTAGCCGCTCCAGAGGGACACGTGTACAGCATTACACTGGAGCAACGATAAATTGCTGCAGAAATTGAAACTCTATTGAATTTCGTGTTTGAATAGCCTCCAGAAGTTACTTAAGTATTTTTTTTTAATCTGAGTCTCTCGTAAAGGTCATCCAAATATCAAGAACAAGGCCAATTCTACGATTATCAGATGCTGTTCTTTTGCTCGAGTGAAATAGAAGTATTACTGTCATTAATGTATCTTCTCGCCAGATCCAATAGGAGGTAGGCAGAGAGACAGACCTGAAGTGCATATTCTTCATTTGAAGAGGATAGAAGGCGTGAGCTAGATAAAAAATGAGAAGACCTGAAACTCAAACTGTCTTGTAACATTATATACCACTATGGAAATAACATGCTAACGTGTATTTTTTGCAAACGGAAGTTTACTGCAAAAATAGGATATATAAGTCTCGTAAAAACACACGAGCAACGCAACAACCGTTGAGCAAAAGTTATGTCGCCGTGGTAGAAAGCGGCCAGGAGCA
>DWDT01002516.1:0-13606 GCA_018245595.1 Microceris scylla | reverse complement strand
TTTCGTTCGTATCAGCATCTTAATTTAAATAAATAAATAAATGAGAACTGTATACATAAACTAATATAATTATAATAATTTCTGTTCAGTGTTACACTATTAGACCGAGTCTTTTATCCGAACAACTGGTTTCATGTATTCTCTACCCACACCCTAGACTCTAGGGTGTGGGTAGAGACTACATGGACATCTATGGCCTAGAGGGAAGTCTAGCAGCATTTACACCTCTTCGCAGTTATGGCCTGATATTTAATATTTAAACGTCATATAACTTGGTAAAGTCAGCCAGGATGCCAGAATTTATATTCCAGGCAAGATTAAGACTAAATAATCCATACATATATACTTACCGTCTGCCTATTAGCTAGGCTAAAAAAACGACACCGCTTGATAGATTACACTATTTCATAAAAACCGATTTCGACCAATTAATGTGACGAGGAAATCAAACAAAACGCAATACAATTTTAGTTGTTTATTAAAATAATATTCGTTCAACTGAACACAAGACACGGGTCCAGACCTAATAATTGAGTTCTCTAATTTGACAAAATTTTTCCCTACAAAAAATAACGGGCCCATCGCAGGAGCCACTGTCTTTACCCTCGTAACAAAAACAACCTATAAAATCTATCAACATAAAGGACCTTTCAGAGGTACACGGTATCGAGAAATACCAACACAATGTTTTTTTTTTGTTATATTTAAATTTGGCACAGATTATGTATAGTAAGATATCCACAGTCCAACTCTTTCTTATCTCTGGTTATCTGCTGCAGCATCCGAGGTTTTGGCACGAGTCCGCTCGCAGCTCGCAACAATCAACCGACAGTATTGAGAAAACAAAACTAACTTCCTTTTTTGGATACGATAAAAAAAAAAACATAAAATTCAATACAATTTCGATACATTTAAAACGCTTTACTTAACACAAATTCAATGGAAAATCTAATTTATATTACAAAAAAAAAATAAACAAAAATCCTACGCAGTACCCATATTAAACCAGTATTGCACAAAGTACGTCTGAATTCCATGCAAAATCAAGCCGTAATTATCATTAATTGTTCTGTTTCATTAAAATTATTCTGTCAAACGTTAATACGGTAAGATATCGATTTTCATTACGATTCAATGTAACATGTCATAATAATCGATCGCCGAGTACATTATTTATCATATTATATGTTTCCTACGTCATGGGTTCGATATTGCATTCAACAATGTTAAAATTCTTAATAATAACAATAAAAAAAGTAATCAACAAAAAGACGTGTTGGACAAAACAAACCATCCGAGAACATTCCGAGGGCGCTAATAATTATTTATTTTCAATATAATAATAATAATAAATGCAATATTCATGTGTTTTTTTTTTTCTCAATATATATAATATGTTTATTATGTATGTATAATACCAAAAACGTTCTAAATATCCATTCGTGAATTACAAACATTATTTACAGACAGCATCGAGTTGTACACACTCCGGGGTTCGTCGCTTTACAAAAACGCTCAATTATTATTATTATTATTACCAGATATGTTTATGCCGATGAAGTTGTCGCACTTTCGTGCCCAGTATCCTTGCTAATATTCTCCATTTAAAACTTTTTTTACTTTATATTTAATAATGTATATATATGTATAATTATACATAGGTAGAATAGTATACACTTAACAGCTAGTATGACACAGTTAAATTAAGCCTAAACTTTATACATTTACACCGCGTGTACTTACACATATACAGGATGATGCTGTACAAGTGACCTTTTGGAAGCGAGGAACAATAATACAGTGCGAAACGAAAACAGTTATTCTAATTTCTAAACCGATATAGGAATATACAGGGTTAAACAGTAAAACAAATACACGAATCAATAAAAACAGTAATCCGCGTCCGACGACAATTCAAATAGGATCATATACAGGGGATGTTTCATTTTTAAAATGCTCATGCAACTGTCTAGATCAAATCGACATCGAACGATTACATGATCGGAATGCGATACACGACGTTACAGTCAAGAAAGGTCATTGGTACACCATCGGGCATATCTCATACAACATGTCTAATCTAATCTACGACAGTCTAACAATTCCGCACAACGGAAAAACAGAATCCCCCTCGCGGCGCCTTAAAATGTTACTTTACACGCGATACGCGAAGGGAAAGTTATAACTAAACACGAAATCTATCTCTACACGGGAACCATCGACGGTGCTGCCGTCCAACGTAAAGAAACAAACCAACTGAGGTCACTGGCGTTGTTAAGGACACGCGTGCTGAGAGAGCGCTGGGCGACACTGCGGCCGATATATTAACATAGAGTAGGTACCACCGAGCGGGGCGTATCCGTCCTTGTCGCACACGTACACACCCGCGGCTAGCGAGCGGGACAGATACGTTTCGATTTACGATTGACTGTATTAATCTCAAAGCCTTTTCTATTTTAATATTTCAACTAGGTTCGTCACGATCTAATGTCCACTTTAGCGTAATATATTATTATTAATAATATCCATTTTCTATGATCAAAATGAAGACCGCAACGCCACGGGCCGAGATCTCAAAGGCCACTGTGATCGGATAAAAGTGAAAAAAAAAAGTGTTTTAATTAAATCAGCAAGACCATTACACTCCGCTATCATAACAAGCATCTAGCCGGACACTATTGATTACGAGAATGGCACGAGGGAACTGTGACTAGTTATATAGAAAAATTTATTAACATTAATAAGTAATAATCGGGCGATACAATTATGGGCTTAAAACTCTCAGTAAATGACTCGAATGCGGCTCACGTTTTTTTTTTCTTTTGAGATCATAAACAACGTTGACTGTATCGTGTCGGGACTTAAAGGTACAAACGGTATTAAAGTTAAGGTGTTCACTACAATAAATTACTTTTAGACAATGTACAATGTTATCTCTCACAGTACAGGTGGGTAGGCAGGCGCACCGCACACCCGGAGGCCGGCGGCTAGCCGGCGGTGGGGCGGTGCGGCCGAGGTGTCGGTGCGCCTGAATATCAACCGAAAAACCCGTGTTTTTAGCACCCGATAATAACCGCTGAGGATTCGTCGAAGTCGACTCACAAACGAACAGTCATCGGCACGTTGAGTTCTGTCGCGCGACACGCCTCGACTCCGGACCGGCGGATCACTAAAGCACAAAGATGTCACTAGTGTCAATCGACGATCACTTCGAACAGGGTTACGCTCTGTTAGAATTCTACCCCGGTGAGTTCGGGAGCTCGGGCTAAAATCGCAACAGAGAGTAGGACCGAGCCGGCCGCGGCCAGCGGGCGGCCGTCACTACGACACGAATATGACCTCGTGGCGCCTCGCGGCCGTACGTGGCCACGACTGCGACGTCAGCTGATTGACGGAGAGGGGGTTGTTGGCATCGCGGGGGTTGGTGCCGACGGGGTTGCGCGGCGGCGGGTCGGAGGCGGGCGAAGCGAGCGAAGAGAGCGCGCTGAGCCCGCCGGGGCTGGAGGCGGAGGTGAGCGGCGTGTCGGCCTCGTCGCTGGACGCGTCCGACAGCTCCTCCAGCTTAACGTTCTCGTCGGAGCAGGGCGACTGCGCCGTCTCGCTGGGCGGCAGGCTGCCGGACGCCGCCGCTAGGGCTTCCATGTAGCGAACGCACTTCTTCTTCCGCCTGGAAATATCGGGACGTGAGGAAGTCAAGTAACTTCAATATTACTGAAATTTGAACCTTTGAATATACATCGAAAGCTCCACTTGCAAAAATATTTTTCTCTTGACCAATTTTCTTTTCCTAATTGAAATAACCAATTTTCATTTTTACTTATGGTATGTGCACATATACTATGTAAACATGTCAAGGACTGTATATTTACTAAAGGAGCAAATTTCAGATATCAACAACACTAAAAATATTGCGTGCGATAAACTATATGCTTAAGAGACTTATGCTAGACAAATAAAAAACGAAAACAGTTATGGAAATAAAATCTTACGACATAGCAGTAATTTAAGCATTAGTTGATTACAACGATGAACGAAAACTTCAGGATAGTTTCGTCTAAGTTTCTTTTTGGTAAGCTAAAAGATATCTCGTTCAACTTAAACTTTAAAATAAGCCAAAACAACCCTGAAATCCTTACAATAAAACAATAATAAGTAAAACAAAAACAACATCAACAAGAACAACTAACACGATCATCAAAGATGTTAAATTAAAAACATGCCAGGAAATTGTTAAAAGAAAATTTGAAAACAAAAAAGTCAATGAAATCAACACTCATGCTAAAAAGATGGTTAAATTCCGTTTAGGAATTGAAGAATTCACTAAAATATATAAACGGGCTATAAGCAAAATAAAAAAACTACTGAACAATGCTGAAACAACGACGCTACACGATATTAAGGAAATGGGAGGCAATAAAAATATATCTGCGACTAAGGTTTGAAAATATCGGATAAATCAGGACAGTTTTAAGAAATAATATAATTAAGGGATGAAAAAGATAACTTAAAACTTGCCGACGATGGAGAAATTGGCATCGCATTACTATGGAAAGTTGTAGAATTTGGGATATTATTGAATATTCTAGAAAATAAAATGACAATATTGCTACGGTAAATTTAACAGTTACAAATACTAAACTAATTTAACAGGTAAAGGAATGCTAAGCGAAATCGGTAAGAAAATAAAATTAAAACGGGACATAGACATAAATAGATTTATTAACCTGGATGACAACTAACATTAATGACAAAGTATCACAACACTAAATTAATTTGCAAAAAAAATCATGCTCAAGCTAAAACTGTACAATGCCAACATCTCGAGACCTCGATGATTCCTACGAAACCAGGTTGGTTGAACTGACCGTTGGTAGTCCGGCGGCGGCAGGCCGACACTAGAGGTTCACATACGTGGGCTCTTGGGGCGGGCTCCCGACCAGGCTGGCGGCCGGCAGCGGTGTCGCCGGCTCTGGTCGGAGCAGCCCTAGCCCTCCCGACACCATCACGCTACTTGACTCGGGGCTAATGGTGGTGTATGTAAGGCGCGATGGCAAGGATTTTCGGGAAATGAGGTTCAGAAAAAGATCGTGCAAATGACGTGGATGAATAAATGGTTATGAGAATTGATGGAATAAAATTAATGTATAATATCGATATAAAAATATATGAAATATAAATCGTATGTGAAAACGACAAATGTTACGAAGAAAGGTAATGATGTGACAATCAAATTGGAATAAGAGAAAAATCATAAAATGTTTTAGGTATATTAAAAATAAACATATCATTACAGTAATAAATGAAATAAAAATAGGAGATTTATGGAGAAGATTTATGATATATAGTAAAGCAAGAAAGAAAGTGAATAAGGGAGGATGAATAATATGAAACAGGACAAACACAAATAATTGTAGAGTCAAGCGGCGATCGGCGATAGTTCGAATACGATAGAGCCATCGGACAACAACATCACCAATAGTGCCAGCGACATCCAGCATCGATCCGTGAGAAGCGGCAATCATGAGTGGAGAAAACACTTCAGTGAGTACAATTACATCTTCACATTTATCCGTATATTAACTCTCTATCATAAAAGGTTCCCAAGTAAAAAGCGAGCATAATTCAGAAAATGTGTCAAGATTTTTTTGAAAGCTTTCTTCGACAGATGATTGCCCCCTCTGTGATCATCTAACGTCGCTATCTCTCTAGTCCTACACCGCTACTGTTCCACACTCGGTCTACTTTCAAAAAAATCTATTTCGTGTCACTCTACAATCGCATCTCTTATTTCTTTGTGAAAAGACACATTTTCTGAATTGTTTCCTGCTTCGCTTTGCACACTATGCCCTTATTGACTAGACTCTATACAAAGAGCACGGCGTAACAGGCACTTTAAATAGTAGAACTATTTAAATGAAAACAAATCAATTTATATCCAAAAATAAAAAAACGAAACAAATACACAACTTCTACAGCTTATTTTTAACATAATTCTGTGTAAATAGTGTCTATTGTGAAAATAAAGGTATGTTACGACCAGGCTCTTTCGGACTTGCCGTAAAATAAAAATGTAAAATATAAGCCAAGTCTTTCCACATAGAAACAATATGACTTTGCAATGACAGTGACCAAAAGCATCGGTGAACGCTTTTGGCCATTGCACTTGTGAATTGAAATGAAAATCTGTTGATAACCGAAAGTAAAAACAAAATCTTTATAGAAGCGTGTCAATGCCCACCTGCATGGTTTACACCACTGATTCTGTTGGTCCAAACCGTACCTCGCTCGACATTTCTTCAGATTATTCCCTGGAAATGTCACACATACACATTTGTTAGAATTCATTATTTTTCATCTCGACGTCATCCTACGGCGCAAAAATCTATCGGACTGCATTATGAATCGTTAAACGGGTTTTTATTGCAAAATAAACAAATCTGTGAGCAAATTAATCATTTCAATGATCGCAAAGTGGTAGATCTGGTAAAATATGACGTCGAACGGTTACTTTATCTGTTGTTCAATAAGCAGTTCAAACCAACGGTTGTTGTAAATGTTACTGTGGTAGCAGAAATAAATTTACCCGAAAATCATAATAATATATGTGAAGCGTCTTAAAATAACTTCGCTAATACTAAGTACTACGAACAAGCTTCATGCACCAAACCTCCAACCGTGTTAGTAGCATGCAAGGTGGGACCGGAAGAAATGAACGGGAGAACGGAAAAAACATTGGTTTAAAAATAGCACACTACTCGCATACAAACTTCCAAAATAAACTCTAACTACGATATTGCTATCGGAAAATAAAAACAATCACAAATAAACATGACGCTGATAAGCAAATTGAAGCAGAATAGGTTCTCCGGAATCAAAATAAACAATGTTCTTTGGCCAGTAACGTTATAAATGAACACCGCAGATACAGAAGCATCGGCAGCTCGTATTCAGAATTATGTGCGTCTAGTCGGCTGCTATCGGCGACCTCCCGTCTAAGGGTTCACTGCC
This sequence comes from Microceris scylla, assembly GCA_018245595.1. Classification (NCBI taxonomy): domain Eukaryota; kingdom Metazoa; phylum Arthropoda; class Insecta; order Lepidoptera; family Hesperiidae; genus Microceris; species Microceris scylla. The sequence goes on along the minus strand of DWDT01002516.1, from coordinate 6,598 downwards.
TCCACATCTCGTCTTGGCGTTTTGTCCGGACAGTGTCTCTTCATGCACTCTGTATCTCACACTAGTCGTTCGCATACTTGCTACATCTCGAGAAGGCTGTCCCAGCCATAAACAGTTCACGAGTATCTACACTCCCTGCAAAGCAATTACTCAAGTGTTCAAACATTTGACTGGTGAATACATGCACGCTCCCCGGACTCGCAGGCAGCACTTCGGATCAGAACGGGAAGCCAAAAACCGGGACAACCTTCGAAGGAGTGCCACTTACATTAGGGTATCCTCATTATATAGCATTGTAAAAACAAAAAATAAATAAATGCGATAAATATTAAATAAAAAATGCTGATATATGTCTACAACCTGTACCCCTTCAACCATAGACATTCGGCAATGTTTCTACATCGTTCGGCTGTTTCGAAGCGGAGTTCAAAATAATTGAACTCTCGCGGGATGGAAGTCGGCGCGGGTGGGAAGGGCGAGGAGGGAGAGCGGACGACCGACGTCTCGGCGAACGGCTAATCCTTCATTAATTGACCTCATTTTTTTTAATGAGACTGAACGACGCGTGATGGAAATGAGCTAAGACGTTGGTCGGCGCCGAACATGTGTGGGGAATGTGGGAATATGACCGAGTTGTAGATTTTTGTAATGCTCAGTCACGTCACGGTCACGGGGTTACCTCGGGCGCGGGAGCGGGAGGGAGGGCGCAGCGGCGACGGAGGGAGAGAAAGGCAGTACCTCCATCGGTTGTCTCCTGTTTTCGTTTCCTCTTCTTGCCCCTTTGTGTATTAGCCCTAGACGACCAATCGGGATAGAGCTGCATGTGCAGCTGGCGCTCCCGTCGCGCCAACTCGTAATACTTGGCTTGCTCCTCGCGGCCGAGCGCATGCCACTGAATCGTCAAACACGCCGCAATATGGAAAGAAAAGAGAAATGCACTTCGACGGTTGTTCGCGTCCGACGCGTCCCTAACTCCGGTGCTAGAAAAACAGCCCTCGGCGAGCGCCTCGCTCGACAATTTTGATCCTACGTCCCAAAATGAGAATGGCCAATCGTGACGTTCCTCACAGAACCTATTCTGCGGTCGGTATCGTCGCGCCTCGTCTAGACACATAACAAACCAATATAGTTTCCGGTCAAAGGATGTAGGGTGTACAGTGACGGTCACTCGACGACTACAGTACACAGAACACGCAACAGGCAACTGGCGCGGCGCGGCGAGGGCGGGCCGTCGCCGCGCCGCGCCCGCGATCCGACTCGTGAGCAACGGTTCCAGCCGCTTTTCTAGCACAGTACCGCCGCACTAACACAGTAGATTAACACGCACACACTCACATACAGGGACGGGTTACGGGTGCTCGTCAGAGGACGCAAGCCGGTCGGTTAGTCGAGTGTTAGGAGGCCCCGCGGGCGCGAGCGAGGGTCCCCGGGCGGGACGTTAGGGGTGCGGGGGAGCCTCGCTCGCGGGGCCGGGAGGGACGGGAGAAGCGAGTGTACAGAAGCGTCGATGTGACAGCCCATCCCCTCGCGTGGCGGGTCTCGTTCTAGGATCCAATACCTCCCAGTTCAGCGGGACCGCGGTCCTTTTTTCGCTTTTTCTTTTTGGAACCGTAACCGTAGTTGTCTCGCGCGCTCCACCCGGGATACAGCTGCATATGAAGCTGTCTCTCCTGTCTCGCTTTCTCATAGTACTTTGCTTGCTCCTCGCGACTCAACGAATGCCACTGCGTATTATGACAGGAGGATATTGCACATGTTACGAACATTTGGCTCGATCGCGCAGTCGAATCATGGACGTTCAACGGTCTTGAAGGCCCAAGATTGCGAGGTGTGTCTTGCTAGTCTTGTTAGGAACGAGATCGCGTTCTCGGAAGCGTAACGGGTTCGGTTCCCGGTAGCCGAGCGTTACGGCGAGTTATTTATTATTCAATACATCTAGCGTAGATTGTAGATATGGCGGCGCTGGACACGTTTCATTGTCTTCGATGCGAGCCAAGCGGATTGTTTACACCATCACCACGTCGCGTCACGAATCGTATTCCTAACAAGATTAACAATGCGCGCAATTGTTTCTATATTATGCTGAACAGCTTAAACAACTCCCGATATGATTCTTGGAATATCTTTAATTGGCACTGTGTGTAACAACATCGTCACCTCGGCTCGACTCGACTCGTTTGAATCGCTTCAACAAAAGTTATGAAGTGAGGTCAGTTAAAATAGTTACTAGTCCTTGTGAATACAATTTAATACATTAATGGTATTTGTGAGTCTACCCTGCGAATAACAACCAAACAAGTTGGATCGTCAAAATTATACGGAAACTGTCCGATTATTTATTGCATGAAATAATTGCTTTTATGAAAAAGGAGTAACGGAAGACATGAATGCATTACGCCTAAATGGACACTCACCCGTCTACCGAGGATCTGGTTGATGGCCGCGGACTCCTTCAAGGTGCACTCTGCGACCACTTTGGCCCGCATCTCTTTCATATAAAGCATGAAAGCGTTGAGAGGTTTCTTGATGTGTGGTTTTTTGTTCTGTTCCTTGCTGTTCGTGCTGGAGGCGTCGGCGGCCTTGTCGCTCGCGCTGCTGGAGCTTCCCTTATCCACTTGTGACCTGGAATATTCCAATAGTTTTTTTGTGTTTACTACAGCTCCTTCAAAGACCTGTTTTCATTCCATTCTTTTTATTTTAATGTTTTTTTTTTATCATACACAATATGTAATCCCCTTCTGTAATATTATTTTTCAAAAGGTTTTGTGATGTCGCTATTGGATACAATTACAATCGTATGAGGCATTTTTAATTATAACCAGTTGGTATTTTTCAACTCTTTACGAAGAATTTTGATATCAAATATTTTAAATATTTAAATACTATTCTCGTCAATAAATTTCATTCTTTCTCTACAAGTTCTCGTCTCTCAAATCATGCAATCCGATTAATTAATGATTAACAAATACATCTGGTACAAGGGTACACGCAAAAAACAACAGTACAACGCTAAAAGAAAAAGCTGATAACTTCATTTTCCTACTCTATTAGCCATTAAGGGGCATAAATGAGATAAACAAGTGTTAATGTGAACACGTAAATATGTATTTAGTTCTGGGTATTGTTCGTATTTTGATCAACGTCACATCTATACACACATTTTTAAGCAAAGTTCGGGATGCCTCGAGCCCTAGTATCCTACATTAGGAAAAAAATCCTAGATCGTTATTCTACGTAGTGAAGCTGTAAAGACTGGCAGGGCCAATAACTTCTATTGAAAAAAGGAATGTCTACAGTATAAGACTGTCCTCCCAAGATGTCCAACGCCAATGACATTGTGATAACATTTTCATTCAGCATGGACACAGTGGGAGGTCACTAGAATGTCTATTTAAATTTATGATTGCAATACTATTTAAAATATTATTGACGTAATAACCAAAAATAAAGGGATATTTTAGAATTCTTAAAAAATGCACGCTGACAATAACCAAATATGACGCATTTAAACAACAATTGTATATTCTTTGTATATCTAACTTTGTAGCAATAAAATATTTGTATTAGAAATATTATTCTTAACGATATCGCTCAACTTAAGTTTCCAGTTTATAGGATACAGTCGTGGACGTGCAGTTATCGGGAATCGATATGTAAATCCGAGGTGTTAACGACACGGACAGACGACAACGGGCGCGTCCGGATGGAAATAGACGCGGTTTCCGGTGAACACCTAACTACGCGTAGTCTGTACATGCACAATACGATACACACTCCCAACGGTCTGGTATAAATTATGTTTTATGGACATTCAACGGTATTCGAAATAGTTTTCACAAATTTTACTATTAAATGTCTCGTGAGTGTTTATGCACATGTACTGGCTTAACTCACGTACGTTTTACAGGGTGGCTCGACTAGTTTCGGACGTATACGAGGTCCCTTCATCATGAGCTCCCGTCAGACCATCCCGAATAACGGACGAGAGTTAAGCCCGTACACATACTCGTATAATCAAATTTTTAAAAAGACGATTGGAAAAAAAATATTTTGAACAATTCCCACTCCATAGCAGTGACATTAAATTTTAATTCCGCATACAATTTGCAAAATTTTAACGAAGTCAAGTGTGATGGATGTCAATCAAGGGACATGTCAATGTCGCTCAGAAACAGTCGGAATCAGCATTTCTTTTACTGACAGACACGACTGTCAACACATGCGACCATTATTACGCTGTCAGTTGACCGTGCGAAAGAAATTCCGTGATCGACTGTTTATTCATGAATTTAAAATGTCCAGTATTTCATTGTTATATGAATTTTAATTTAATTTTCCAAACGTGACACTTGGCACTATGTTTTCTTCGTGCATTATTATTCAGATCTATTTTTATCTCATTGTTTATTACTTTAATCGCGAATACCATCATCACTTTTTCGCATTCTACTGTTGGACATTCATGTTGGATCTCATGTCAAGACAAAAAAGGTAAAGGCCATTGTCTGCCACGCTGGCCAAGTATAGATTGACAGACTTGATATGCCTCACTGGTTATTACAGACAACTCTAGTGTGTGAAATTCCTTAAAACTAATTAGTAGCTAGCTAGTATATAGCTAGTGATATTTAATAGTGGATAATAAAACAATTAAGGTTCCTTAAAATGATTGCGTTTGCAACTTTGAAATAAAGTAATCTTTATAGACATGATTTTCTAGGTCTATTAATCACATGTAGAGATTGATGACGTTGTATTGGGGTCCACAAAGGATGTACGAAAATTATACATAAATACATATCTTCACGCCAGGTCCCTTGCGGGGTAGGCAGAGAGCATAGAGTGCCTGACATCTCTATTCTTACACACCTGTCGTGCTTCGTCTTCCGAAAATTATGATTCAACATAAACATTGTTTTTGAAACTCTTATTGATTTCCGTCGATATAGCTTACGTGCATTATATAGGGTTGCTAGTATCAAGGCCATCCTTTTCTCTCAGTGTGTCACATGTCTACGGGACATGACTGCGAGCCAGCTGTGCTGTATGTCACAGTAACATGCATCTGTGGCTCTGCAGCTATTATGCTGTCAACTGAACCACTCGATAGATTATCTTAGATTAATCGTTTATTTATAAACGTGAATGAATAATGGTTATATAATAGCCATAATAAATTTAAAGTTATTTTTTTAAGAACCAAATGTCTTAAATGTTCTAAAGTTTAAACATACCTATTATTTTAAATACCAGTTAAATTTTTATGTTGAACCAAGAGACGGTGATAAAACCGATGAAAATGAACTTTATATTGAGAGACCAAAACGAAAAAATAATGTATAATAAATAAAGTTAGATGTAAAAAGACTCTATTTTGGACATAAACAAAACAATAAGACTCTGAAACCAGAGCACATAAATATAAGTAATTAATGACACAGTGTCATAGAAAGTTAATAGTTACCATATACACCAAGAAAATGTAAATCAATAAAAAAATCACAACAAAATCAACGGCCAGATTTAAATTAATAATCACAACGGGAACAAGAATGCTGAGAAACGACTTCCGCTAACATCGGAATTCAGAAATAGAACCTATAAAGTATTGTCAGAGACATACAACTGTTAGTTCAAAATGTCAAATATAGACTCCTACACGCTAAATTAGTTCTGGGAATACACGAAACGACTTCCTTTCTGCGTTTAAAATGGGAAATGGTTATAGAGAGGAAAGAAAAAGAAAAGAGTGAAACGTGGGTACAATGCGCGTGCGCACGGAACGGGGTACTCCGTCTGGCTCAATAATTATTCTCTTGTACTGTCCCCGGTTCGGTCACAAAAATTTAACCGGTTTATTGGACGCATTTCCAAACAGCGATTTTTGCTTTCCCCGAATAACGAGCGAAGCGGAAAAAGTAATTTATGAGTTCCTACCTTGACTTGAATGTTTTTATTTGCGACCTTCACGACGAAATTTAATTTGCTTTTGATAAGTTAATAGGAATGGTCCCTAAAGGTGTGCATGCTTCGAGTTTTTTATTAGGGCAATGTTGTTAAAATATAAAATGGTATATATTTTTTTTAGCCTAGTAATATTTATATTTACGTTGCCTGTTACAAAAATAGCATCTTTCTTAGTAACGGTTACAAGTCTCCGGAAATCTACGCAAGTAATAGGTCCTTGAAGCATGTGTATGTATGAGTCACTGATATTGAGTTTGAATAAATAAAATATCTTGAATTAATATAATTTGCATAACATCAAAGTATTTATTTATTAATTATTAATAAATTAATTATTAAGCAGCAAGAATTTGAAAATAACGATGAGCATTAAATAAGAAAATATATATTATTTCTTCCCCAATCTGTCATTGATAAATGTGTCTTTCATCGCCAAATTTATCTTTCAGCAAACAAATGTTACGTTATAATTTGCATATTATTTTCGTTGTTCCTTTATTCGGTGTCACAATTTCTTTATCTTTGACCGTATCGCTTATGTTGGCGACTGTACCAGCGCCCGTTAGCGACTCGTCTCATATATCATCTTAATTAAATTTCTCCGCCAGTGGCTTATTTACATGATTGTACC
>DWDT01002515.1:0-13606 GCA_018245595.1 Microceris scylla | reverse complement strand
CATTGTTTACGTATTGATGACGCCCTAATTACGTACAGTAACAAAAGTATATTGGATCAAAGGCAAATAATATTATTATGCCGTTTCCGGGATATTGTTATTACCCGCCTAATATAAGCTTAGCGTGACTCGAATAGTTATATGCTTCAATAAATTACTATTGTAACAGTTATTGAGTATCAACAGATAGGTAAAGAAATATATTCCACCTACTTACAATTGAAATGTTATTCTATTTTTCTGACGAGGAATTTTCAGTAGGTAGCTAGAAGCTTGGATTTGTGCCCGGTGTATGGCAACAGCCTCCCTATTCTATGTGACATATTATAACATAACGAATGTAATGTGAAAAAACTACACTCCTCTGTCTCTCTCTTCGAGAAAATAGAGCGTGATGCTACTTTAAAAATTGTTATACGTGGTCACTAATCTTTTAGTAATCATATTACAGGGTCTGGATAAATGTGTGTCGGGCATGGGTGGTTGTTAAAGATATATCATATTATTATTACAAATGTCTGTAACAGTCTTGTTTCGAAGTATTTGTAATGCGAATTGTTTGCTGGCCGTAACCGACAAAGGAGGGTAGTCAAGTTTTAATCACTGCTGTACTCATAACAGTTATGAATACCTCCACGTACACAGAGAATGAATTTATTAAACTTACTTACTCCGTTGGCGCAATGATCCGAAGTGGATCTTATTAAACTTAGAAACTCATAATACGAAACTATGTGAATATTATAAAATTACACCAATATCACATACTTATCTATAAGCGATATAGCAAGAATATTTGTATATAAATAGCTACATTATCATATAGTTAGAATGACTTATTATTATATTATGTAATGATCGTAAATTTTTCTATTGCTGTATTAAACATGAGTCTCCTCTCAGAAAGAGACGTGTTAGAAGTAGTCTGCCACGCGTACCAAGTGCGGCTTGGCATATATATTGGCCTTAGAAACCATGTTGGAAAAACTTTTAAATGTTTCTAATTCTGTTCTACTAATATACTTTATCATTTACCATTTCCCTCAAAACTGTATACAAGATTAATCACAATTCCAGACCGCTAAACAAAAAAGTGGAATGCGGAAGATTAACATAAAAAATTCCCACTGAGCAAACGGCGGAATGGAATCTGAATAATAAATTGTCCATTGTTAGGTGGTCGGGGGTTATCCGTATATATTTATTTATGCAGACAACATAATGAATTCCCAAGGGATGCGCGATTATGAAGACTTTTACTGGCACTCTCTCATTGGGTAAACGGTATGGATTAAATTCGCGACATTCGCGGCAGGTGTCTTGGTTTAAAAATGTACTTGTAAATGGATATTATATTCACATTTTAAAAAGCTTCATTTTTAATACAAGTGTACAGGTACTCTCTGCGTATCCCGTAAATAGTTATAATATATACGGGGACACAAATGATGTGGCTGTAGTGTGATAACGTTGTTGCTCGTAAATGAACTTGTATTTTGTAGAGCTTTTGATTATTAGTTTCTGAGGAGTCGTTAACTTACAGGCGACCCCAATCCTCGTAATTAGTACGTAAAGTATTAATTACTAGGATTGGGGATTTAAGGATTTAATACTAAAGTACGTAGTAAGTATCACGCTATGACATACAAATATCAAATTCAAATTTCTAGATAGCCCTTTAAATATAAAAACAATATTATGTTTTATAGAAGTTAACAGAGAAGTCCACAAGTGGAAATGAAAAATCGAAATACAATCATGTATAAGGTATAATGTTTTTCACATCCTTTTGTGTTTTTAAAATACACCATTGATTTTTTTTACTTACTTTTAAATAACGTCTACAAAATAAATTGTGAAATAAACAATTGAAAATCTAATGAGACAAAAAAATTAAGATCTAAATGTTTTGAAATATTGTAAAAAATTCTAATTTTTTACTGTACAGCGCCATCTATTGTAAACATATGTAATTAATCTATCTCAAGCATTATTAAGACCAAGAATATTTTTAATACATAGATACTGGAATGATGAAGTTTTCATAATATTTCGACAGATGGCAGTATATACAATTTGAATCGAATAAATATAGTACAACAATTATTAGTAACAAAAATTCTCATTGTCTTGTAGGTTACCGATGTCTAGATCTAAAAAGATTGTGTTGAATTAATAATGGTACAAATTTGATAAAAATCAAGTGTGTATTTATTATTATTTATTTATGAACGTTCAGATAGTTTTATAACGCTCATACTTATTTATGGAAGTAATTTCCTTCCACGAAAATATTTTCAAATCCAGCGTCATTTCCACGTGTCCGATGTACCATACCCACAATAATTATGAACTAAGACCTGTATCAGGTATACAAAAATAATACGCAAATCTGTATATGCAGTACGTAAACTTATGAATCTTAAAACGTACAAAGCAATAAACTGTCGCTAATAAATGACATTTTAATTTAAATTTCCATTAAAAGTTTGCGAACCAATTGTATTTAAGTACTGGTAGAGTTCTAATTGTAGATATAGTCCGACACGTTAAACACTAGATATACCTGAGGAGTCTATCGGGGTATCTACAAAAAGAGTGTGAACTTATAAATATCCTTAAATGCTTGCAAGACTTCATATTTTTTCTCTCTTGTTTTTACGAAGTTCTTAAGTCAACTCCCAATCTGGTAAATAGGTATTCCATGTTAATGTTATGAAATGAGAAGTTTCTCGATGGTATCACAATAAACTATTTTTGTATAGCAATGATTTTGTTATTCGAGGTCGTCTTAAACTGTTCGAAATTTTAAAAATAAACGGAAATTGTTGTAAGATATTTTGCGGTATATAAGATTTATGTAGGCTAAAATAATTTATTGTACAAAAAATATATATTCAGATATTGTGGAATGGCCTTAATAAATCTCAGAGTGGCGAATGAAATGAAAATATTATGTTGAATTTAATTGTAATAAAGTTATTGTATTGCTTCAAGAATTATTTCTTATAATTTTCCAGAAGTTTATTCAGTTCATTTTGCAAGAGTATTCTGACAGTATGCTGCTGTGGGAGTATCCTTAAAGTATCAATATAACAATAAAATAGCGCTCTTCCTGAAACGTTACAATAATATTGGACATAATGTAACACCACTGTGACATTATAATGTTGTAATTAAGAAATTATAAAAAATAGTTTTATCAATATCTAGAAACAGGTTAATTACTTCAAAACGTAACATGCGTAGGTAGATTATAAACGTTAATATCAGACTTACAAGCTCAGTTTTCAGACATTCAGTCCTACGATCTGGAGTTAAAATAATGTACTTTTAGTTTACAATATTATAATATGTTTATTTAAGATTAAACATCAATTGCTTTAACAATAAAAACAGTTTGGAAATCTGCACATTTTAGAGATTTCTATAATATTCGACAAGGCGTGTGAAGTATGCCAACTACACTTGGTCAGCGTGGGTGACCTTGGTCTTACTCTTCTTAATTTGCAAGATAGATTTGTATCCAAGTGTATACAAATGAAAGACTGTGATGTTAGGATTTGATCTTGTACGCTTATCTTCTACATTTGGCTTCCGCAAAGTGCTACGATTATTGTAGGCGTTCGAAAATCGACCTGTTCGGAGTTGGCAACGTATGCAGATCTGTGTATAGATAGTTTTACTTGTTAGTGCTACACAAGTTGAGTTTTATTCCAAATTAAAATTGTTTTATTCATTAGGTAAAATATATAATTATAGGAGTCCATATACATACATAAGTACTTGATATAAGCTGTAACAGTTACAGTGGGTACATAATAAAATGTATTCATATAATCATTCGTTCATTCATTCATTAGATCATTCATTCATTCATTCGCTCGACATTCGTTCGTTTATTCGTGTTTTCGTTCATGCGCTCGTCATAGAGATATCTACTTAAAGCACGGCTAGCTAAATACGTATGATCATCATCATGCTTAACAATTCGATAAATAGAAAGAAAAACCCCGTCATGGTCCCTTATGATAATCAAACGAAAATGTCTATTATGTTTACGTAACATGAGTGATGTTGTATGTGATGTAAATTCCATTCACACAAAACTGTTTACATGTAACAAGGCGAGTTCGAGCGCGCGAAAATAAAATGCCTACGTCAAACATCAACGAATTAGATTGTAGAGCCGTGCCCGTTGTTACATACGACAGGAAAGACGACATTTTTGTTTAAATTTGTATGAGCCCGACACCTATAATGCAATTCTGAAAAGCTTATATTTCACTTACCTAAGATATTATGGTTACATTTATTTATCAAGTCGAATTTTAGACATGTACATAATATGTAAAAATCTAAAGGAGCTAACGTTAAAAATAGAAATTAAAAAATGTGAATTTATCAAATTAATTTAAAGAATTAATTTGATATAGAACGAACTGAGAGGTGTGTCAAATGAAAGCTAATTTTAAAGATTTATATTTATTCATGTTTAGAATCTTAAACTTATAGCTTAACATGTTAAACAGTTTATTTTGTCTATTATAAAGTATAAAGTATAAATATGTAAAAACACATCAGTATTCATAAAAAAATAACACTTTCGCAGTCCCTATGAAAAAAAAAAAAATAGTAGGTACACGCAAAATATATTAAGCTACAAATATTGTCGTCTCTACTACGCAAACATTTTCACTGAAATTAAACAGAATACCACCATTGTCAGTCTCAGTAATAATTTTAGCGTGCGACATAATTAGAAATAGATGCAGTTTAGGTTTGACGTAATTAAATTAAACACTTAAAAAGACTCAAACCTTTGTCTTCCATTGTTCTTTCTACAGATATTCCGACGATGGATACGTACGTACTACGTAGCAGAATTATATTTATAATTGTAGAAGCGTTAACATAAACACCTGTTTTCGCAAATACTAGCTATTTCTGTTCCGTTCGCGCTCACCACTCCGCTTGCCAATTTATTTATTGTTCCCTGTAGGCGAGCCCCGTTACGTCATGTTAGTGAGACTACACACGAGCTATGAGTAACTTGAATGAATGAAATGTCCGTTCATTCACTCTATCTTACTTTATAAAAAATATTGTTTGTTTTCCAATTATACCCACACTTAATGTTTCTCGTAGGCGAAACCGTTACGTCGCATTAGTCGTCGAGACTACACATGAGCTACGAATGAAAGAATGAATGAAATGTGGCTTCATTCATTTTGTAGATTATAAAGATTCATGTGTGGATAAGCAACGCAGGCAAATGGATTTTGACTTTTAACAAGAGCAACTTGACTTTGTCATGGCATTGGCAATATGCATTTATTTTAAGAAATTTTATATTAAAACTAAATATGACTTAAATCACAAATATACGAGTAAATTTCACGATCAAAAATTTAAAGTTAAGCACTAATCCTCTTTGTTTTGTTTAACTGAATCTCTCATATCACTAAAAGGCATTAAGACCGAAACTGAGATTTGTTTCATTCAAATAATTCATCATCAATTATAAGGTTGTACATATTTATTTATCTATTACTATAAATTTAAGTACCTAGATCAATTAAAAATTGCGGTTACAAAAACAGGTTCCGCCGGGACCTCGTGCAAGCGACGGGAACTCAATATAATAAAAGACCACGTATAAGTCCGAAACTAGTTGAGCCATTTCGAAAAACATACTAGAATTAAGCCGGCATATAAACAATCACCAGAGATAGTCCTAGTTTTGTTATGTCGCCCTGACTTAAAATAACAAAATCAATTATTTTAATAGAATAAACAAGCCAAGTTACTAGTATGTGTGTAAGTAACTTTAAAGACTGCTGTCATGTGACGAAGAGGAGATTGACGTATGGAGGGAGAACGTTTACCGATCATCTGAGTTTGTTATAGCGGACACTGAGCTATGACTCATGAGCGTATTGTGAGCTTTCAATAATATACACACCGATATATTTAGAATAGATTTATCGCTTTGTAAAATATTTTATGTTTCTTGTAGTTGTCGCAAAGCGCTTTTATTATGTGTTAGATTTAAAAAAGCTTATATTTTCATGTTGGTAATATAAAAATAATTAAATAATAACGAATTATAAAACATATGATCTTATATTGTAATAAATCAATAAACTCATTATTATCAATTTGTAGCAATAGTTCTTATTAGCACTCATTTTAAACAGAATAATTTACATAGCCTGAACTCAGAGAGAAATAGACTGAAATATTCTGTGTACTCTTTTGTGTGAAATGTGTACTAAGTTTGTGGGCGGCCTAAAGTTCAGCGGTCAGTGTAAGCACCAAGAGCGAATGCTGAGTGCATCTGAACGCCCTCTAAACAAATCTTGTTTGGCTGTTACTAATGCAATGATTATTTATGTAATTTAAGCAAAACGCAACTTCACGCCTGTAATCCCCAAAGAGGTAGACAAAAGAGTGTGCACTCTCACGTTTCAACTGTTACGTTTAAGTCCCACAATACGAGGTGAAATAGGTAGTGAACATTGATCATCTACATGATATTCAAATATCTATTATCTGGTTTCATATTTTGTTCATGAATTAGCGTGTATTTTGAATTGTTTTATCACACCATAAACAATAATTTGTCTGTTCTTCCGCGGTTACCCTGCTTGCGGGATCAAAGAATGGGCCAAATGTACAAGTCTTTGTTCTGAATACGTGTATAAAATTGTCTACAGAAGTATGTGAACGGAAATGTACATTTTTATACTGCCTCATAGGTCCAGTTGTTATAGTTACCAGAACGACTTGGTCTCGATCTCGGGTTCGTTCCCCGTCGAGTTACCGTTGGGTTATTCAAATGTGAATTTCCCCGTAGTAACAGTGTATAAAAATAGTCACACTCCCTATTGCATAACATAACAAATGAATCATGAGGAAGAAGTACACTCCTGTGCCTACCTCTTCAGGTAAATACAGACGTGATATTATCAATTAATTTATTAATTATTTATACGTAATAAATAAGTAAATAATGAATGATAAATAAATTGTACAAATAATGGTAAGTTACCATAGCACGGGACCCGTTAATTATGGAAACAAGTCACTGTGTATGAAGTTCTCTCAAGATATTATTACTAATAGTAAAAAATGATGATATTAAGATACGTAAGTGCTTGAACTGTTTACGAAACCTGCTAAATCTCCACACATCCCAGTCAGTCAAGCGCTGACTCACTGACGAACACAAAACAGAATTAAATTTGCACTGATCTTGAAATGAACTCTGTGTCTTTTTGTTTTATTGTATTTTTGATATATTGTCATTTATAACGCAAGCGAACAAAGAATAATGTCATATTACACCTATATTCAAACGTGACGACAGCGTGGAAAAAATTACTGTTGGTAGAACGTATTCTAACTTTATGTTTTAGTGGCCGCTTAACTTTAGACTTTTCACACACTATTTAAGTTCACGTTTAGTATAAAAAAGTGTACACAAGATATTTCTGTCTGAACCTGTCTATTCTCTGTTTTTATGCTATGTAAATTCTTGCATTTAATCGCTGTAAATTTCTAATCTATAAAATACGGAATTTCCTTTGTCATCGTGTACCGGTATCCTATTGAAGGTTATTTAATATCAGAACAGAAATAATTTCTAACAGATATAAATCGTGCCAGGTACGTCAGAAAAAATCTTAAAACAAGGAAGCATTACACAATTAGGCACTCAACTGGATTTTATGGTCTAACAGATCGTAAAACAAAATGAAACAGTTTAATAACACCTTCTCAATCCCCATTTTATTACGCCAATACACGTATTTACGCATTCGGGTTATGTGGTTTGTAATAAAAAACCAATTTAGCCTTCGGGAACGAAAATTCCTTGTTGCTGAGGCTTGAATAAATATTTATTTAGAGGCGATAAAGAGAAAAATTCACTTTCGAATCCTCTCGGGTGTCAAAAATTTGATTGCTGATATAAATTGTAGGATATATATAAGTCGCTCACAAAATGTATGTTAAGCAGAGTTGTCAGTAAAAGTCACATTGTATTCGTACTAATTGTACATTACATTGATAATACTTCAGTAACTGCTTACTTCTTTAAATCATCTAGTGTCTAGTCTCGCATCTACTTGTCTAGTATCTAGTCTAGCTATTTATTCTTTAAATTATTTACTGTTACAGTGTTAAATTAGTTTCGCACTTTCGTGCCTCGCTCCGTCTCAGTGCACTTCCTTTTTTTGCGGTAATACATATTCTATTCATACATTGCACATATGTGTTACATTAAAGGAATTCTTAAAACATCTGCACTGGGAATGATAGGATGTAAGGTGTTGAGAGGACGACAAAAGGCTGAATTAGCGATAAATTTTTCTAGACATTGTGATTTAGTTTAGTTTATATGTGGCCGATACATGGCAATAGGCTCACCACCTATTCCATAATAGGAAGTAGACGTAACCGGTGAAACGTGGGAGTGTTCTGCATTTCTCTCCCTACCTCTTCGGGGATTACAGGCGTGAAGTAACGTGATTTAATTTAGTTATTAAAACTGTTACAACACCGGCAAGTATATATGCCAATTTGGTAAAATTAATTTCCATACTATTTGCAGCGAAATGTAAGGAACAAATATGTATTGCATTCCACAAAAACACAATCTGTCTTCGGGCGCTTAAATTCTTTCCAATTTATAAAATATATTTATAAAACTGTTGTTCTCCGCTAGATATTATTAAATGTTTAGAAAACATTCAACAGTTCAAAAAAATAAATCACTGTTAAAATAGAATTAAGAATGTCGCACTCCAAACGCATTACGTTTAAAGAATGTTATAAATACTTTAAGCTTTTCGTTTTGGAAAACCTACTTTGGTTTTAGTGGTCAATATGTATTTTTGGTACATTTTCATGGCGTGCCATTGGAGAGGCCTTTGTCTACCAGTGGACAATGACGGGCTGATAATGTGTGTGTCTGTATTTTTCAACGATTTCAAGATCGTAGCAATTAAGTAGGCGGTTCAGGAATAGTCCCCGGCCATGGCAGGCGGGCTGGTTTCCCCAGGGGTATGTGAAATTACCGATAACCACAGGAGAGCAAATGTAGGAGATCAAAAATAATTTAACCAATTAATAAAAGGAATATTAGACACATAATATAACGTCTGTAATCCCCGAACAAGTAGACAGAGATGTTTACTACACTTCCACGTTTCACTAGATACCCTTATGTCCCATCATGGAATAGGTGGTGAGTCCACTGCCATACACCAGGCACAAATCCACACTCCGAGACATTACTAGGATTTGTACGTTAGAAACATCCTATAGTACCCGACCGGGAATCGAAAAAAGCTTAATACGTTTATATTTTCCTCAAACACAGCAAAAATGTACTTAACTGAGAATTTGCTATTATACGCATTTTTATTATCGATCTAAATATCACTAGATTCAATGAAATTTTAAACAATGAAAATGAATATCATTTACGAAGCAGTGAAAGCTAAAAAGAATCGAAATATTTCGCGCAATTTCGATTTCGTGCGCAAATCGTTCTGTTCACGCTTAGGAACAAAATATAGTGTTTGTCGGAGGTATTGTTCAATTTGCCATCTTTTGCGTCACTGCCAATTCCTAAGCACGTGTGTTGGCGCCTCGTTCCACGATGTTAATATTTTTATCATCCACACGCGATCATATAATCTATGTAGGTAATGGTCCAATTACGCAGCATGTGTTTCATTCTGCCAATTATTCTTTCGGCGATAGGTATAAAAAAAATTGTTTTCGATGATATTATTAGTACACTTTGAGTCCCATTTTAATAATTAGGAAACTTTTGTGGGCTAAGGAGTGCTTTAAATCCCTTTAAGTATTCGTATCCAATGCGTAATAACACGGTAAGTAACAAAATCCTATGACGCGGGAGAAGTCCCACTACCATAGCAATAAGGCATAATATGCTATTACAAATGATCATCATCATCATCGTCAGCCAGTTATCGTCCACTGCTGGATATAGCCCTCCAATAGAACGCCACTGAGCTTGATCTTCAGCTCAAACTTTGTATATTCATAATAAATAATGAAAAATGAAACGTAAAGTTAACAGGTAATGAATGTCTATATGAGGTCTTAAGGTTAAATGAGGTCATGAGGTTAAAATGAGGTCCTTGGAACTATTTTTGCAATCTATTATAAAATAAACCAACCGTGAAATATACGGAACACAACTTGCCACACAAGACGCCAGTCCGTTACTGCATATAAATAAATGACTTGAATACTTGACAGACACTGCAAATATACAGTCGAAAATACCATTGGAACGAGCAAGATTCCAAATCTTCCTTACGAATTATATGCAACAAATACTATATAATATGAAAATAGTTACTCAATGGAACATACTCATATAGTCTATAACGATTTGAAAAGAAGAGGTGAAAGTCCTCTCTGAGATCAATATTTCTGAACATTTCACTAAAAATAACGTCTGTTTGTGGTCTGTGTGGTGTAGTGTATGTGATGTGGTCAGCAAAAGCAATGTCATCATCATCAGCCTATCTCAGTCCACTGCTGGACATAGGCCTCCCCCAATAAGCGCCATCGCGCCCTGCCCTCGGCTTGTAACTATAATAAAAAAAACAATATAATATAATTATACTTATAACACATAACATCACGCCTGTTTATTCCCGAAGAGGTATCAACAGACGCGCTTGCAACCACTCGACCAACGAAGCAAGTCAATTGTAGAGGCAGTAATATTTAAAAGGCGCTAATAATTAAATTATATTCATTATTATTGTTTTTTATGGTCGCGATAGGTTACAAACCGGTAGAAACCACTCGTAATGGTTGCTTTCTCTTGTAGTCATCTCTTTCATCATCATCCACTATCTCAATCCACTGCTGGACATATTATCTCCTTATCTTCTATCAATTACTGCTCTTTTATTATAAAAAACTACGATTGTCCAAGTCCAAAGAAATAAATTTAAACACAGAGAGAGGATCATTTTTAAGTAAACTATTACTTTTATTCATAGAGGACACCCTCGCTGATGTCCGATACACCCTTGCGGCGACCGGCAGGCGTGCAAACAACAATAAATTCCAACTCACTTTTACGACTCTTACTCTTAATTGCCGGTGAAAAATATATATTACGGACATTTTTCAGAGTGCAATGCAGAACATATTAAATGCATTCGTGTAATCCATGTCATAATTCAAAGGGGATATGGACGAGAGTAATCGTAACAGGTGTAAATGGATGGCCACCTATTTCTAAAAGTTTTAACTCTGCATCATTTTATTATGTACCCGACCACGCACGATTGAAATTTAAGCCAACTAAGCTGACGGTCAGATGTTGAAACACATGAAATTGTACAAACAGATATATCGTTTAATAAAATTTTCACGATGAAAATGATGGAAACACGAAATTATGGTAAAATACGATTAGCTAAGTCTAAATAGATTAACTGCAAGTAAGCAGTAAAACGCAGTAATATAAATTATATAACAAATCATGGTAGCATTTTTAATTCCTTCTACCATCAAATTAGTTTTTGATTCAGCTAAAATAATAGCAAAGTGGCTGGCAGTGGTTGGATGCGAAGAGCTGAAGACCGAGCTCAGTGGCGTGCCTAGGCTGAATAGGCTGATATAGCTGAATAGGCGTGAATAGGCTGATAATGATGATGATGATGATGATGAAAATAATAGCCATTATTTTATCGGTAAAGTCGGTTTCATTAAATATACATGTCAATATATACATATATATTTTCCTCTGTGAATAGTATAATGCCTAAGCGGCATGAAACTAGAGTTTCACTCTTGAAACACACGCCTTTAACTTTACAAAAAAACTTCTACAACCAGCACTTGATAAGGATCGCAGACTGTGATTTTAATACTATTCATTAAGAGAAAAGACCCGTGACCATTGAAATGATACATCGGTTGGTGGTGACTCTGATGATGACCATGATGTATTTACATATAAGTTAATGGACCATGTACAGCGAAGTGGCGCCCGCTACCGCACAATTTTAGTGGGGAAATAAAGTATCATTCATTTTATTACCAGTTCATGATATTGATAGACTTTTCTTCTCCTTATAAGAAAAGATATATAGGTAGGACATTGTTTATTCGAGGTTCAGTTTCCATTGCGTCACAAAGCGTTCCTTTGTCCCTGTACTCAGGGAACGCAATACTTTGTTGTCTGATTTAGCCTACAGTGCATTAAAACAATATGTACATAATGAAGTAATGAACTAGTGTCGAATTAAAAAAACCGCAAGTATACGCTTCGTTAATACATGTTCACATAAAGTTTAAATATGTAACTTAAGAAGCACTTAAAGTCTTTACGAATATGTAGTTATTTGGCACACTGTGCTCTCTATCTTACCCGTAAGAAACCTGGGGTTAAGGTTTGGGAATAGAAAAATTACAATAATACAAATACGAATTGTTAAGTATGTCATATAGGTGTTATTATTTTAGCAACACATATGCAAACAATACACAAAGATTGCAAACTCCCAAAATACTCTACCTGTAGTACAATCAGCTTTCTATATTGAGAGAGCCCCACAGCGTTGCATTGTGAATCACGATTCGCGAATAGTTGGCCGCTAGGGTTGTCGATCCTTCATACATATTTTTTAATTAAAAATAATATTTTAACGTAAAAGTAACTCATTATCAATTTTAGAGTAACGTAACATCACGCCTATAATCCTCGAAGAGGTAGGCGGAACAGTGTATTACGAAAATAGAATAAATATAAATAAATAAAAGAAAATTCTTTACATATTTTATAATTTATGCTATAAAAACCTTAAAATGTTATAATATTAGACAGCTGTCATTTTAAATATTATTCGAAAGCAAAAAGAATATAATATAAGACGAAAATATTTCATTTCAGCTTAAACTTCAATTATATTAAAATAAGGTTGTTTGATGAAGTAAAAAAAAACTACATATCCTGTAATTCATTCCAAGATAGTATTTTTGATCCTAGACATAGTTCCTGTAAAATACCCTTCAACTGACATACCGTTCTCGTAGCTGGCAACATTCCTGCATATCTAACCATTTCATACCCGTAGCTAAATTTCAGGAAAGCCTAATGTGAGATTCCATTGTCATTAAAAAGAGTGCAATCTTATTTTATCTCGGTTCAAAGGTAGAAAAACGTTACGATCGATGTACACTGTGGCTCCCGAATTCCACACTATCTATCTTGTAACAATAAAACTAGGCAGTAAAAACCATCGACTTATAAATATGTATGAAAAATTTAATATAAATATTAAATTTGTAAATTATATTAAATTCCTAAGGAAGCAATAAGTCGATTTGCGTGATAGATGTGTAACGAATTGGCTACAATTTTTATTATTTTCATTATTCAATTATGTAATTTCGATTATGACTGCCTCGTTGGTCATATTGATTGCATGTGCGACTGCCGATCGGGAGGTCCCGGGTTCGAGTCCCGGGTCGAACACTACAAAATTTTCTAATTTAGATTTTCTAGTAGTGGTTCGGAGTCTGGATATGTGCCCGATGC
>DWDT01002514.1:0-13606 GCA_018245595.1 Microceris scylla | reverse complement strand
CATAATTCAGTCTAATTCGGAAAACATCGCCTCTCAACAACAGTCGCACAGTCAATTCTAGACATTTCCCTAAAAATCCTTGACAAACTCACTAACATATTCGAATCGTTATTTCTGCAGATCCACAAATTCAAAATATTCTCGGTTGGGGAGCATGTATTCGAGAAATAATAATAATAAGACGTCAATTTTAATTTCTCAGCGAGAAGCCTCCAATCGTTGCCTTTAGATGTCTGACAATCTAAAAGTTTGCACAGAATTATTCTATCAGATTTAGTTAATGCGTTAATTCTATAGTAATTATTGTCCAAGTTGAAGTTACTCCTCACCATTCCGTTCCTATAAACGAAATCGTACCGGCCCTCTTTTTTAGACAACGACGAGTAATTGAACGGATTCTCCAGGATATTAAAACCGTAACCCAGTTCACCGCCCGAGTAGCTAAATCGTTTATTACAGTTGAAATTTGAATTAAAATCGTTGCTTTTCAAATTGAAACTGACCGAGTTTGTCTGCTTTTGTTTTTGGTGCACGGACATATTCAGTTCTAAACAATTAATAGCGTCAACTTGCTGCAAAATGAAACAGCAATGTAGCGACCTGACGCTCATATTCCAAATTTGTGCAAAAGGCACCTCTTGATATTTAATTCCTGAATGTATTTTCCATCCGGTTCCAATATCTCTAATATTAAAACACAAATCTGAACAGTTCTCTTGAAAGCAAATTGTTTTTGGGTCGCACAACAAAAATCCTCCAGATCGTCTCTCATTTTCGAGGCAATCATAGAACGAATACGGTGTATCGTTGAGAACGTGAACGTTCAAACTATAGTGGCCATCGTCCAATCTTTTAGACAGAAACAACGCGAGCTTCAACGACTTGGCGTCGAGACCATTAAAACTTCTGCCGATTAAAACAAAGTCGCTCAAGAATTCACACACGAGGTAAACTTTCGCCGGATCGACTTGCGCAAATATCGGGGTGCCTGGCGTTTCCTGGCCTAGAGTCAAAACTTTCCTCCACTCCCTCGACTTAATCTCTTCGGGCTTCTGATGGATCGATAAAAGCCAACTGCTGTTTTTCAAAGATGCACAGTGCGGAAAGCAAAGGACCACTCCTTTGCGGAAATGAAAGTTTTTCGGACCACATCTCACGACCGGGCTTAGTTGAGTTTCACCTGCGGTAAGAAAAATACGAGCCACTATTCCAATTCCTTTCTCCAAACATACGATGTGTGAATGGAACAGTTGGCATTCTCTTGGTAATATAAATTTACGAAAATTGACTTTTCGTTTCACTTTATTGATCTGTTTTCATATAATATTAACTTTAATATAGTTATACTTTATTCATAAATGTAAGTAATGATATCTATCTAAATGTAATTATAGTTTATGGGATTAATACGATATTCCAAATCAAAGATGTATAAAAAAGACCTAATTAATCGAATAAATGTTTTATATAGTGATATCTTAATCTTCTGTAAATTATACGTTTTCTATGTACTCTTTTATGTATATTATTTGCAATCTTAACATTACCAGCTTAAAGTATGTAACGTACAGCATCAGACATAAATTATTTTTTCCATCGGAAATCTATATCACCAAGGCATTATATCCTTGTAATATTTTAACCTCTTCTCGGCCCAAAATACCTCAACAATAGAGTAACCTTTGTTATAGGTTGCAACACCGGCTGACATTTACAATTTAGGTCGTACAGACTCTACTAACTCTATTTCGGAAGTTGGGTCAGTTTCAAAACTTTGTCGGCAATTTCCTAGCAGGAAAAGTTATATTCTTGAACGATTTAATATCGAGCTTTCTAAACACTATTCTTGTCTCAGATTTTTTTATAAGAATGACTTTTTCTCGAAAACACTACACATAATTTGTGGGTTAATTTTTTTTACGATTTTATTACAAAAACTTCTCAAAGATTATGTCACATCTTCAGTTCAAACACATAGAGAATTATGAGCCGATTTCTGGGATTTTTAAATATCTACAGCTCTGGGGCCTCTTAGTACTGACTCTGCCTTTATTTAGGTGATGTTTTTGTAGTCAATATGATAAAGGGTTCTTCCGTTTTGGTCTGGTATTTTGACCATCAATCAAAGTTGAATCAATCATCAAAAAAATGATGGAATAGTTAGTATTAAAAAGACAATCCTTACCTTCTTGCAACAACGGTCGATTCCATTCCTCATCTGTGACCTCAACCGAGAATAATTCCTCTCCCTTATCGACGACTCCTTCAGGCACATATAATCTGATCCCACATTTTTCCAAATGTAACCATTCGCCGTCACTGCCGACTATTTTTGATGTAGCAGTCTCCAAATATTGGGAATTTAAAAATTTCGAATCAACTGAAGCGTTGTTTTTCAGCGATGGCGACATTTCTACACTTTCATTACCATAGGACGAGCCCGCTGGAAAAACGCTATTATCAATATCGGGTTTAGTATCTACAAAGTCTTAAGCATGTTACTAAGCATTGTTCGGGCAGACTAATCATTAATGAAACAAAATCGATTTAATAATGAAGTACTTATTACTAGCGGAGTATTGTTTATTGTCTTTAGTTTTCCTTTTTAACACATAACATTGTGTGTAATAGGTGACATTTAATTTTTAATTTTCAAATTTAATAGGCAATGTGAAAGTGCTAGACATATATAAATAATATTATTTTTTAGGTTTATATAATGCCGATTTAAACACAGACCATAAAATCTTCATCGAAATAATAATGTCATAATAAATAAATGGACATCGTTCATATCAACTCGTTGGGATCAAATTATATTTAATAACATATGACAAACGAAATCTTTAAAGACATTTGCAGAGACAGAGACGATAAAATTTGAGAAACACATATCCATTCACATTTTGTTTCGATAATTCATAGCCGCCCTATTAGGTGACGTGAGGGACTCACAGGTCAAAAAGCAGCTGGAGTCAGACCGATCTGACTCCGCGTTATCCTTGCAAGCGTAATTCCGTTCTGTGCGCTCAGGTCTTACCTCGTGATCTATGGGGGCCATGTAGCTGGAAAAAAAACATGTTATTATCATAACGTTACTTAATCAATTGTGCACTACGTAGCGTAACTCTTTAGTAGTTACATTCTCTCGTGGATACATACTCTCCAGAGTATGTATGTATAATCAAGAGTTTTTTTGCATATGAATGTGATACGAGAGAAAAGTATTTCAATATTCGTAAATGGAATTCAAATTTATTACATATGTACGTCTTTTGATAAGGTAGTACTCATATAGACACTCATTTATACACTGAATGTGGCTGTAAATGTTAAACTTATCAATTAATAGGTAGATAGCCCATATTTTGTTTATAAATTATTGCACATTTAGAAATCCGAAGAATATTGTACCAGAAAACAATTGACTATAGAGGTATTTATGTTTTGAGGTTAACTTATGCCATATACATAAAATGGCAATAAACAATAATAACTTCAATTTGAGTAAAACAACCACCAGTAAACCAATGAAATGCTTGATATGATTTAAATACAATAATTTTGAGCTACTACTTACATTGATAGCATGGCGTATCATTACGACAGTTACACTGTGATTGTAATCAGTATTTATCACAAATGAAACGAAACATTAATATCGGTTACCGCTATCTCTTTACATCGATCAGTTAAACGTAAAACCGAAATGTGAATACGAATCTCAATTTTAATAAACATAATTGATTTTGGTTCAAACGATCTTTGAATGAATCTCTTATTGGCATAACCATCTATCAATTATCTAAGAATTAGTTAATAGCAATGTTTGTTAGAAATCAGAAATTGCATAAAACAATATTAAAAACCACTGAAGTAGGATCTCCTAAAGTTAAGAGCTCGTTTCCTCCTTAATAATTGTTTAATACTTGATATTCGCCACATAAATCCATTTCTGGAATTCCGATCTTACCTATTCGCTAACTGTGGAACTTCATACAAATGTTCTTGTCGATTGTTACTGGGCACACTTGTTTGTCTATGTGTACGTCTCGAATCCATAGTTTGGAATTCCTCATGTATAGTCAAATCTGGCTGATTAGTTAATGTCCTTTTTATGACATTACCAAAATAGTTAGTACCTAAAGAAAAATTGAAATCAATATTCCATACAACATCATCCTAATATTTTATTTGGGAAAGGCGAGGAACAATTTTACCTGGCGGTGGTTTAACATATGGAGAATTTTCGGCCATTTTAAATTTCATATACTTTATACCCAATATTACAACTACTATAAATATCAGAAATGCAATTGACAATGCTATAAATAGTGGCCAATATGATGAAGACCCTGAAAAGGTTGAAAAATTATAGTGAAGTGTTTGAAGGATAAAATTATAAGATGTCCGACTAATTCTGGTAATAAGCATTTTTAATACGAAATTAATACTCATAAAAAATCTGTCTTTTACACTGTACAATTAATTGTAATAAAAAAGAGGGTACTACTTCTGTATAACGAGTACTTCTACATTATACTAGTCTTTAAATACGACAAACATTTGTCACGTTAAAAACATTTGAAATTATTTATTAAGCATCAATACAAATTTTAATTAAAATTGAAAAGAAACCAAAGTGACATAAAAAGAATACAAAACCACCAACCGTCATGCATAATACCCGATTTCGAGGTTCGAACGCAAAGCGGACATTGCGCCACTTGGTAATCTTTTCCCAAGCAAGCCGTGCTTGTGACACACCTTCGTCTTCTGGTTTGAAGACAATCGGAGTCGCATCTCGACCATTCCGACCACTGGGACCAGCGACCTTAAATTGTCTCATTTTAAAATCAAAATTGCAACAACAAATATAATTGTATTTACAAAGTTAAAATTTATTTCATGAATGTGGATAAAGCACGGCTGTTCTGAAAGCATAGAGAAAAGTCTCCGCCGCGAACTCGTTGCAAGCGCCGGGAGCTCATGAGGAAGGACCTCACGTGTGTGTGTATAAACACTCACGAAACATTTAATAGTAAAAAAGGATAGAAAAATTTGGCACTTGGTGTTCTCTGGCGACTCCGTAAAGTACTTGTCGTCATGACATACTTGTTATGATGGTATGATTATTACTTATCTATCATTTTACTAATTGTCGTCCTAAATCCTAAAAATTAGGTCCTATGTAACATGCAAGTACAATTTAATGACAATATTTACTGACTTACCTAAAAGTATGTCTGGTGATTCGTCCGCTAACTCATCTATGCTATCCACATAGACATCTGAAACAAGTTTTAAATACCTTCAAAATATTCGATTATAGTTACTACAATATAACAAATTTCTGTTTAGTACACATTTATAGTTAACTGGTGTCAATATTGTTGATGAGATGTACTCTAGTAAAGTAATTAGGAACGGATGTCTTCATAATGATGAATTTTTCAACATATTTCTATATATAGTTTTTTCATTTGTTAATTAATTGTAAGAAAAGAGGTAAACCAATTATCACCTTGTATTATTCTTCCATTGATATAATTAGAAATCTTACCCAAGTCACAATCCAAGCACTCCTGCGTTTTTTGAACACTAGGTCCTATACAAGGTTGTCCCCCGTTTAAGGGACGTGGTGCAGTACAGGTACGAACTCTTCGTCTTCCTGGTCTGCCCTCGCGGTGTTCCCGGACTTGGCCAGAACAAAAACATTCTGTCCAAGCTGACCAGGTCGTCCAACCGCCATTAACTAAATACGTACAAATCCAAATAAATCAACATTTCAAAGGATTACAAATAAATCAAGATCTGAATTTCGAAACATTATCTATAATTTTGTATTTCAATTAGAAAATACCGAAGCAATTAGTTAAGCTACGCTAATATCACATAATTGAAAACTAATTTTATCAACTAGTTCATAACAGTATCCTAAAAATATTAATGGAACAAATAAATAGCAAAACGACTGAAAGACAGAACAGACGAGAACTGAGACTGACTGAGAGACTGAAAAACAGACAAACAACTTTATAACGAGACGAGACAAAATCTTGACGTAACGTTACATTGAACAAAAACAGACACAGCACAGAATTTTTCACTCACCGAACACCGTGAGGAGCGCAGGCTCAGACATTCGCTTGCCAGCCAAATTCTCAGCAACGCAGGTGTAATTCGCCATATCCTACAAATTGCGTAGAATTTTCGAAGATATTTTATTTAACACATAAGTGAATAATTTTCAGCACAAATAAGGTAAAATCTTATTTACGTAAAGGCCTTTTTTATCTGTAAAATATTTAAACTTGTGTGCCTACATCATGGAGTTACGTTAGTTCTAAAGAATATTCTGAAAGTTATTTATTACGTATTACATTTCTTAATCAAAGTTTTCTATTCCGTTGTTACACCAAAACACGTAGTAACACTACGTCGGTAAAACCTGATATGGTGAATGTTTTAGATCAACGGTTTTGACGCAAATAACGAATTTTGTTTCAATATTTATTGGTATGCAACAATATTTGACATTTTATCAAAAATAAAGTTGTTTCTGCATATGTCATACTTAAATTTATTTCTTTGAAAAGATCTTAAATCCCTATATCTCTTGAAATAGATTTGACAAATTTTCTGGGACGCAGGTGTTGTTCGGTACGCCCTGAAAATTGATTTAAGTCTAGACGCGAATATTTCAAACCAGGCTTTCACATAAATTCGTTTTTGTGTAGAATTTATTGGTAATACATTTTTTTATTTGTCATATATTTCCCGTTTAATTTACAAAACAGAAAGGTTAAAGTAAATATAAACGGCCTGGATTTATTAACAAACCATATTTTATGAAATATCTCTATATTTGAGGTACACTGAATATAAATATGACAACGTACACGAAATTGTTGTCCTAGTACCCGGACTTACCAATAAAGACGCTTGTTTAATAAGTAAATCCCCTTCCTTAGATATCTGTACATTGTCATCAACGACGACTGGGGCGCCATTCTTCAGCCAATACAATTGAGCGAATGGCGCGGCGGGTGGCGGCTCGCAACGGAACGTCACAGGCGTATACTGCTTCACTAGCTGCGATTGTGGAGCCACTGAGAAATGCTTCTTGATATCTACGAACAATGCATGAGAGTTTTCTTCGACATCTAGTATGATTTTCTAAACATATAATATGATTTTGCCTTTCATAATTGTTTGGATAAAAAGAAGTGATTTTCAATTGTTTAAAAATAAGACTAAAAAAATTTAAAATGTCTTATTAGCTGCCTTCTTGTATTTGTATTCTATT
The DNA here is from genome assembly GCA_018245595.1 of Microceris scylla. Classification (NCBI taxonomy): domain Eukaryota; kingdom Metazoa; phylum Arthropoda; class Insecta; order Lepidoptera; family Hesperiidae; genus Microceris; species Microceris scylla. The sequence goes on along the minus strand of DWDT01002514.1, from coordinate 6,297 downwards.
TTTCAGTATTGTAAAGAACAAAATAATGTAACTTACAGGCAAGCTCGATTGTAGCTGGTTGACTTCTAATTTGCCCTCTGCTGGTCCAAGCGAAACACGAACACTGGTATTTCTCATTCCCAAAGTATTCGTCCACTAGCTCTCTTGTTACTTTGTATTCACCTTCTATGATTCGAACTCCAGTTTGTGGATCCACGAATTCGAAATTGAGAGCTTGGGTTTTGACGCCGTTGCATTTGAAATATACCTAAAGATAGTCATTTATATGGTTTATATCATAAAATGATTACGACGCACTTGCAAAGTGTTAAGAATCAATCCGTATTGGTTATAGTTGAATAAAACAACTATATCCAAAACCAATTTATGTATTCGACAAATATAGGCTCATAAAAGAAAAAAATGTTTATTGACTCACTTCTAAAGCATTCGCGGCTCGGCATTTCAATGTAGCCGGCTTGTTCTTAACAACATAAGTGTTTTCTGGTTCTAATAAAAATATAGGTAAATTGTCTTTGGTAGTGTGTAATGGTATTTTGTCATCTATGGGTAGAACTTCATCGTCTCCGGTTTTTACTGTCTGCTGAGAATCAGGAGAATCTTTGTAATTAGTCTCTTTGGTTTCATAATCGTAATCTAAATAAGAATTTTCCTCATCGTCATCTTCCTCGTCAGCGTCTTCGTTAGAGAAAACTGGGGGTAGGAAGTAGTCTTTCACTTCATTTTTCGGATGGCTGATGAGGAATTCCAATGGCTTATCGTCTTTTATTTGGGTTTCAACGGAACTGTCATCTGTGCGATGTGCATCTACAATATATTATGAGAAGACTATCAACATTTTTTTCCATAAACCATGATTATAGTTAAAGTTATGTAGTGCCAAAATAGTATTTAAAAACAATATTTCTCGATTTGTTAAAGTTCAATATTAATTAAAGATTTCCGTTCAGAAAATGTGTGTAAATCTCTGCTTGCTTAATTTTATTATGAAAACTAATTATGTAATTGCTTAAAAAATTGAAGTAAATAGAAAGAGAACAATATAAAAAATCATCAACAACTTCTGAAGCAGTTCTTACACTATTAATATTAGAACTTAAAAATGTCTATGTAATGCGATAAATGATAAATACTTATGGCAGTCTAAATGTATTTTTAATCTGTGTTTAAAGACCACCTCTAAAGACAAGTTTTTAACTGAGCCAGTTATCTCACCGCTCACTTATATTTATGTAATGTTTATCGATATAGACACGGATGATTTCAGATACAGCAAATCCGAATGCTTTGATAAACGATCGCTTTCACGTCCATAATAGCTTTATTAACTACATTAAAACATACTCGTATATAGAAAATATATTATCGCTGAGGACTCCAAGTTTTATGTATACTTACATATAAACAACTTATTTCGCGTGTATTTTTCATATATTCCGTCTAGTTTTAAACTTATCTAAAGTTTATTCATGATAAAAAGTTATTTATTTATATATTTAATTAATCACGTGCTCTTTGCCTACCCCGCAAGGGACCTGGCGTGAAGATATGTATGTATGTATGTAGTAATCATGTACACAGACGAATTTGAAGTAAACAAAAGGAATGAGATCTGCACAAAGAACCTGCATATTTCCGAAGAAATATCCTCCAGCAAATCTAGGACTAGAAAAGGCGTTATCTATAAGTAGTAGCAGATCTACGTATACAACTAAAACAGTAGGGAAATAACAAGATATTTAAAAAAATTATAATAAGCGTACAAACATTGAATATACTTACATATAATCTAAATGATATGTAAACATTCTTATAACATTCAGAGGAATGGTGATAAACAGTGCTCTTTGACCTTGTTTTATAAAATACACGTACTCGTACGTAAACGAATGATAAATTTCACAATAAACGCATATAATAACAGCTATAATTCCAATTAATTCAAATTTTTAATAAAATATGAATACAATCGGTATTACGTTACTAGTAATACCGATTATTAATCCCACTATTTTAATTAATTCCGACTATTTTAATGTATTAATGAACTAATGTTATGGGAACAATTTAAAACTCACATTTAAAATGAAAATAATCGTAATTTGTTTTTGTTACACTTATTTGATGTATGAAAAAAAAGAATTTAATGATTATCTAAAGAATTTGAAGATTAACAAAGATTAAAAAGTGACATATAAAACAGCGCGGTAAATCGGTGACAGAATTGATTCATTCATTAACTAACGTACTAGTACCTAAGTAAAATTCCAATTTAATTTGATAAGTATTTTAATAATTTAAATCTATAAAGTAAATGTGTGAACAGATACGTTATATTTTAAAAATAACTGTTCATATAATTACCAATAAAACGTCAAATCATGTGATACTTATACGACAAAAATTACTGAAGCTAGTGCGACTGTTTTTTTATATTTATTAGTACAATAAAGTAAATGACACATTGATTGACTTACTTTTTATCCCGTCCTCTGCCTTTACGCATACTGATAATTGAATCGGAATTACAAGAACGCAAGTCCAGAAGATTACATCCATTTATACACTTGTGTTGTCCAAAAACAATTAAAACATTGGATTTCTTTTTAACGACACCATATTTTTCCATCACTGCGTTCTTTATCCTACATGTTATTTTTGTTTTGTATTCTATAGACTATCAAAAATTTAAAATTAAATTTATTCACTATAGAACATTTCAAATCTCATTAAAGTGATTTAAATGTTTCACTTCACCGTAGATTTGTTACATCAATCTAACGTGAACGTAAAAGTTTTTGTTTCCAAGCTGAGCGGTCGGCAGGGGCGTGTCGCTCCGCGGTTGGTTATCAACTGTGGAACGGGAATGAATAAGTTCAGACCCTATTGAAGAAAACTTTTGTGCGCATGCCCCAACCCCTTAGTGTTAAGTAAAACTTCCCGAGTTTGTTCCGCCTAGAACACTGGCTCAAAACGATCAACTACTATTGTAGATCTAGAGTGTATTATAGGCACATATTTTTCTCCATTGCTTCTACACTATAGAAGGTCGACACTGTAGAGGGTCGTGACGCGATTGCATCGGTTAAGTTTATTATTACTATACATAGAGTGAAATTTAATATAAATGTCCTTATTTTAACTGTTAATACTATTTATGTAATAGTAATATGTTCTAAAACATACAATATAGAGCTGACCAGTATAATTTGAAATGGCGGTTATATCTAAAATCGGTGTAATCCTTCCTTATTTTGCTGATGTTACGTCATATTATAATAAACGGTTAGATGACTTTTATGTTGACGACACTTCAAAAACTTCTGCAAACTCATTTTCTGTTATTTTTTCCTTTTAATTTTTACGAATGTTGTTTAGTCACTAATAGTACCTAAAACCCTGTCTCGTTGGTACAGTGATTGCAAAGTCGACTGCTGATCTAAAGGTCCTGGATTGAATCCCGGGTCGGATACTATGAAACTAACTTAGAAGTCCTAATAGTAGCTCGCAATCGTAATTATTGTGCCTGGTATTTACTAACGAGTTTACCTTCAATAACCCTCTAATAACTCAGGGTCTCCCATTCCACAGACAAACAAACCTGCTATAAACATGCCATAGACACGATCGTTACCATAGACACCTTAATGCATTGATGAATAAAACACAGTCAACAGGAAAAAGTTTATTTTTATATTCTGTCTAATAAATAAAGCAAATTATTATTTTTTGGATCTTGTTATTCCAGTGAATAGTTATTGTACTGTTTGCGGGTTAGGAGTTTTACCATAGTTTTTTAGGTACTATATTTTTTTATTAAAAATGCTTTGATTGTCATTATTTTCATATATTAGGAAGACAAACAATATCATTCTCGTTGTATGGATACTATATATCTATAAATTAATTGATTAACCGGCGTCTTAAAAAATTACCTTTAAAGAATCCGTCTACTTACATATACGAGTAGGGAAAACTAACGAATAGCGTATTATAAACGTACCGTTTATTATCACCTCAAGGGTAGTTTAAAATGCCAGCAAACAGTTGTTCTTTATATACTTTCACATAGAACAAAAATGGGTGATTACAATTGATTATTTCGTTATGCACTTCCAAAGCCACTCCTATTATTTGTGCCACTGAAAACAAATTTAATTATAGAAAATATACTGTATTATTAGTGCGCATTATTTTAGAATTGTCAAAAATATTAATTCATTTGTGTTTTTCGGCAATTTCTTCAATCTCCGGCCCGATCTCGATTCGAAGACGCTGGTGAGCACTAGTGTAATATTAATGTAACCTAATGTAGGTAGCAGGTAGGTAAAAAGGCTATAATTATATCTCACCACTAGCGACTGACGCCTCAGTGCCGTGCTCATTTACATCGATCACAGCTTTCTGTTTCGCGCTAGAGAGTGACGCAGACTTGTCCCGTATAATTCCTTTTACCTCGTCATTATTCCGTACCAATATAGATGTTACACTAATCTGAAATTATTTCTTAATTCACTAAAGTTTTACGTGTTTTACAAAAAAATTCTGTTCTGGGCATGCAGATTGGGGATCTCTGAGCACTTTGAAGATTCGATATACTTGTTAATTGGAATTAATCATACAAAAGATCACCTTCTTATACAAATTCCGCAAATCCAACTCCGTTTCCATTTTGAACTTGGGCAAGGTCAGCGTAACCTTTATTTTACTCATTCTAGATAGTTCAGAATCCAGCAGTTCTGGTACGAGCTTCAGTTGGCTTAGCAAAGCTGGCAGACCGTTCTTCTTATAAGGCAGCAGTACGACGAAAGTCGCTCCATCACCCTTATATGGTATTTCTACTAACTGGTTGTTAAAAGAATAAAATTATGGTAAAGTTCACATTTCATAAAATTGTCATGAACGTGGAAGAATCAGGTCAGGTCTTCAAGGACAGTTATTTGGCATTCATTGAACTCTGCTTATTCGGTTAAGAACGTGGCGTGATGATATTATAGTAATTTCTTAAAAATTATTAGTGAACACTCATTACCATTTGCAGTGTTCATTTGGGGCTAAGAAAATAACTGCAACTGCTGCTTACCAACTGACCTTTGAAAACCATAGTAATGTTGGTAGCGTGTCATTTAGCTGTCAGAGGTGGCAACGCATCCAGGACTTCTCAAAGATTTACGGTACACCCAGATTGGTTACACCATAAGTACATATTTAAAGATATCTACCTGTTACAGTGACCATTGAATATTTTGAGTCAGGATAGATAAAAAACATCCATAATTTTGTCTATTTGTTTAGATTAGTGATTTCGTGGGTCTGCTTAGCCGGAAGTTGTGAAATTATTTCCTAACCATAACAAATATTTGGAGGATAAATACTATACCTACTATAAATCTATTTGGAAATAACAATAAAATTATCTGTTTTTAGAAATATATGAACATATGCTATAAATATATATGAATTATGAATTATGTATTCACCATAGGACTAGTTCTGACTAATTTAAAGTCCAGTAGTCTTGAATGGATCACACGCATTATAAAAAGGATACTTACTTGTGCGCCTAAAGTGTTACTTCTTCTGTAGTTGTACCAGCCGTGCCTCGTCATCATCTTAACTTGTCTGTCGCCAGATGGCGTGGAGAAAGAGCTCGTATGAACGTCGCTAAATCTCACTTTCCACTCCCCCTTAAAAAATATAGTAGTAGGCTGAGCATTTTTCTGTTAAACGTTTCGTGAATTTTTACTCCCGGCTTACCTACATACATATATATGTATACCCAAGTATATTGAAAAAATAAATAAAAAAAATATTTAAAAAAAAGGATTTGTCCATTAAAACTTTTTTACTGTCACAAGTTTTTAAGTCACAAAACACAGGTACCTACTCTTTATAACATTATTGAATTGGCCGAATACCAAGTGATAATGTTAAAATCTGCACAGATAATTAAAATAAATTTAGGTACTTACCGAAAAATATATAGCATTGACCACAAGCACTGATGTCTCGGATGTTATGTCCGATGCAGAAATAAGATCTCTAATCATCCCATCGGTTTTCTGTGAGACCTAGATCATAAATAAGTCGTAAATGTACAAAATCGAAAGTTATTTTAAATTAACATTAATAATGATCGCTTTTTGTTTGGTAGGGAAAGGTGTATGAGATGGTCCTTCTCAATAACAGCGAAAGTATTAGCGGCATATAAAACATAAAAAGCAGTGATAGCCTAGTGGTTAAGAATTCAGCCCCTCACTCCGGGGGTGTTAGGTTCAAATCCATAACGTGCACCTC
>DWDT01002513.1:0-13607 GCA_018245595.1 Microceris scylla | reverse complement strand
TATACTGTCAAATTAAAGGTACATTAGTTACGTGATAACCTAGACCAAGATTTCTATCTCGTCCAAACAGGACAGATGTTGAGAAAACCGGTTTATGATCATATTAAGTGCAACATTCTAAGTCGATATAAAAATATAACTTAACGGCGTGCCGCTACCGCGGCACTTGATTATGGCCGACTGTAAAACTAACGACAAAATATACAAGCTATATTATGCAATCGCGGTCAAAATACACAAATATATTATGAAATGCAACGACGATATATCTAATAACTACAGAAAACATAATATTACATCATTAAAATTAACCAAATTTTTATTTCATTTAATACTTATTACACAAGTTAGTTCTTAAACAACTATATTACAATACGAAAATATTAAGAAGCAATTTGAATCAAGAACATAATCATTAAAATTTAAAATTCTACCGACATACATACATAGATATTCAAACTGGCGCGGTGATGTGAATATAATGTTTAATCTATGGTTACGTAAAATCACTTGTAAGTAATAACAAACAATATTCTAGTAGATTTACGGTTGCAATTACCTTCAATGATTATTTATATAAATAAAGCATTGATTGCCTCATGATTCAAAGCAAATAGTTTTGCGTTTCTGTGAATAGAATGAATGTTCCGCTAGATGAACATACTTACTACAGGGACAAGTCCTTTTTGTCTATGAATCACTATATTTTGTCAATGTCTCCCGTCATTTGGCGGGAAACATTTAAAAACATTGGTTGAAGTTGTTAATTAATAGACTACTCTTTAAGGTTTTTATTATTATTTTCTTTTATATAATGTAATTTTGCATTTTTGAAGCGTTACAAAAAAAAGTAACATCACGCCTGTAATCCCTGAAGGGGTGTGCAGATGAGTGCTGTATACGCCCACGTTTCACCGTTAGGTTTACGTCTCGTGGATAGGTGATGAGTCTATCGCCATTCACCGGGCACAAATCCGGATTCCGAGTCAATACTAGAAATTCTAAATTAGAAATTCTAAATTAGAAAAATGCAATAGGTAGTACCCGACTCGGGATTTGAAACCCTCTTGATCGGCAGTGCGCTTGCAACCACTCATCTAACGAGACAGTCAAAATAATATAATATATTATATTATTTTGACTGACTCGTTAGTCAAAATAATATAATATTATTAGACAAATATTGTTAGATTATTACCAAATTATTTCTTATTAACACTACAATGTATGTAGAGAAAATACTACTGGCCAGTTAGTCATGGTTATCAAGGTTCTTGTTTATTACGAATCTACTTAATTATAATTTATAATGTCAGATGTAGTGTGTGTCAGAATGTTCCGGATTCTCAAATGAACGACGACAGTGGTAGTGTCTATTACGTAATAAACGAAATTCGGAATTCACATATTCCACTAGATCTTTTCCTCTTTTAATATCTTTTTTGGTTAAAGTTTAATGTTAACAGCTTTTTTAAATGTTTATACCTATATTGTGTTAATATTACATCATACTACAGCTGTGTTTCCCGGAGGGAGGAGTGGCAGGAGTGTAGTATTTCCACTTTTCACCGGTTATGTTTCATGTCGAATGTAATATGGGGTGACGCTACTGCCGTACGTCGGACACAAATCCAGTACCCGGAAATCGAACTCAAGACTTGCTCAGCAAACGTACTTGTAAACACCAAAAGAACGAGGCAGTCGAGTATACTGTATTGCACTTTGTTATACAGAGGTGTGATTGTGCCCCAAATGAATAATTATTATTACTTAATAGTTTCCCTATGAAATCCCCTGCATTCCTAAGCAGGAACTACTTAATAAGTTTATTAATATAGTACATTAATCAACAGAGTCATTAGGCTTCAATAGATTAGTTATTAGCGTCTGCATATTCCTGCTATACATAAATGAAATCTTATGTAGGTATATGATAAATTAATCAGATCATCTTCGTACTTGTTATAGTACTTAGGGTTCTTCTGAAGATTTTACTTGTTAGTTCACTAGTTGTTTGCGGCCTGGTTTTTGAGCCAGGGTCGTGGCTTTGATTCCCACCCAGGACCGTTATTAAGTAAGTTTATGGCACGCGGCCTTCAAACAACACTTGTGACGAACACAAGTGTTTTTTATGATTACCTACATCTAAAAATACATTTCTGTTTTAGTATACATACATATGTATTTTTATACGTATATATGTAGTTTAATAGGCGTCTGGTTATCACAGAACAGGATCTGGATCAAACAGGATCAGGATCAGACGTTGTGTTAGTTCTTCTAAGATATTTAAACAATTTGAAATACATCAAATCTATTAAATACCATAACGCCTGATTGTAACGTACATCTAATCGTTCACGATAAACCAGTTTTTTATATTTATAATCGGCCAGTATTATTTACATGCTGGTTTTTGGTGTTTTTCATTTTAAAATTTTATTGTTTTACATAAAATTGTTTTTTATAATTATACCGGATGTATTTCTGTATCGCCTGCCACTATGTCTTTATATGTTTATAAATAAAATGATAGAGGTCTGCCATAGTGCGCACATTATACAAAAAATACTGGCTAGTTTAATCGGTCATTCTTTTAAGTTTTTCTTCTTAAAAATTCGGTTCTTAAATAAAAAAATGTTGTGATATCTTTATTTAATGTTAAGCTAAATATTACAATTTTAAAAGCTACCATTTTTAGCTATTTTTCTAAAAACCGCTATAATATATAAATTTGTTGTATGAATGATGTTGAGTGTATTTCCATTTTTTGCTTTATTAACGAAAACCGCAAGACTTAGTTATCTTAGCAAGCTTTTTTGTGTAATAAAATTTTATAATTCTTCAACTTCAGTATAAAAATAACATTTATGTGAAATATTTAAAGAAGTCCATTGAAAATATTGTCCTAATTATTACGGGTACTTACTTATTTTTAAACCCAGTAATATGTTATTTTACTAGTTTGAATGGAACAGGCATCATTGTAAAAATTGCGGCAAAGAAATATTTGGCTATGATTCCCGATAAATCTACCTAATGTAATATACAAAGCTTTTCTTTCCATAAAGTTTATAATAAAAACTCTCCATTTTAATCGTTCGAACTGTCACTGACTCTAATGTACAACAAAATTGCCAATTCAATATCTTTATATCGATATAACCTTTGGCGGAAAATGTCATACGAAAATTATAAATACAGTTTAAAAACATATATTATATAACCTGTATATCACAAACAAAGAGCTATTTGGAGATACGAATCCTAAATATTAACTTAGTTTTATTTAACTCATCTTATAGGTTTACTTAATTTTACTCAATATATCCTAAAGATTTATTTAATTTTGTTTAAGATATCCTAAAGATTAACTTAGTTTTACTTAAGCTATCCTAAAGATTTACTTAATTTTACTTAAGTTATCCTAAATACTAACTTCAGTCATCTCAAGTTAACCTTAAGTTAATCTTTCAGAACGATGTTCTAATATGTTTACTAACAGTACACCAAAAACACAACACAAACTGTTTCTCTTTAAGAAAGGGTCATTATTTCAATCAGCTATTTCTGTGACAAGAAAACCAAGTATTTTAATACCAATATCCACGAAGTGATATAATACGAAGAATTGTACAATCAGAAAGCATCAGAATGTAAGTTACACAATATTATACTACTGGTTTATTCCGAAATGTTGTCTCACGGTCAATGTTAATGTGGTATTGGAAGATACCGGCCAGTTTCCTCTGTACGACGCGGTCATGGAATATGACGTCACGTGTAAGATTTTTGTTTGTCAATAAAAATACCTACTTCATGAGTTGAGTCGTTAATTTACTTACAGACTTACGGTCCATTTATAACTTACGCTAAGCAAAAGTGGCAAATCTCTATACTTACAGATTTGATGTAGGTACTTCTTTCATATTATTCAAATACATTATGCAAATATCTAAAAGTAAAATTTAAAAGCTTTATATGAAATCATCAATTTTCTGTAATACAGAAATAATAAGCATATCATAATGAAAACCATCATTCGATATGATCTATTATTTTGTATACATTTTGTCAGCATAATAATGGAATACATTTACATAAAAGCAATAGATGGCATAGATAACCCAGTTTTTTTTAATATTCCATTTCCCAACGCGCATTGTGAAATCAAAAAAATGAAAACAACCAGTATTTTTTTAAATTGTGTGCCTTTAAGCCGTGTTTGTGATGTTCTGAGAATTCCTAAAAACATTTTTCTATATGGTGTAATATAAAAATGTTTTGCATAATCTACGGCAACAGAAAAAAGAATTAAAATCAATAAACTTTATTAAGAAATATTAAATGCAATAGAAATATAAAATATTACTTTGAATTGGAATTAAAACAAAAATTACAGTTGAAAATAGCACAAACGACTATAAATAAAATAAAGAAGTAAAAAACGGTTTTGGCGAAACGCGAACTTCTCATTGAACTGCTAATTATGTAGGTTCGTGAAACCGCACATACTGCAAATTGTCGGAAATTCGTGGGATTATTATTAGTTTCATGTTTTGTGACGTCACAATACAGTAAACATACATTTTTCACAATACACAACAGGGAATTACCTTTACTATATAGAAAAAATTACGTTATTGTAAATTAATGATAGGTGTTGTAGTAACAACCCTATGTTATGATGAAAATAATGAAAAATGATGTATTCCCAGAATGAGGAAAAATAAGTTTTGATTTTCAAGGCAAAATGAATTTTGTTCGGTTGACTGTAGTATGAAAAAATCACAAGCCATTTACAACTGTGAAAACTGGATGCGATTTTACACCTATTAAATCCTTTAATAGCATAAGTCTTTAGCTGTATTTGAACTGAAACATATTAACCATAAATTATCTCTAGCAAACAAAAATAGGAAAGAGTAAAATGTATCTAAATTTATATTATTTATAGGTTTGAAGCGGTTAAGAATCTGATGGTGCATACATTTACGATAAATTACTGTGTTTTTAATTGTTCGATTAAAAAAAATTAGGCCTGTCACAAGCTTGTATGTATCGCACCCATAGAAAAGACAAAATATATTTAAATTTATCAAACCGATGGCAACCCCGAACATTTGCATAGAATATCGTGATTACGAGTACATCAACATAAGCTTCAAAATTTAAACAAATATTTTGCTAGGCAAAAAAAAATTGTGCTTTCAATAAAGCTATGTTTTATCTATTAAATATATTATAATTATATAAGGGTATTTAAGTCGTAGTAATAAATATTCTCATTGCGACAAGGAGTCAATTACTAATAATAATATTTAATAGAAAAGTAATTACTTTATACTATAATTGCAAATAACTGCAGACTTTAATGATCAACAATTTAATCCATTAATCAATATATAATTTGTTTCATATGCAATATACAGTTGCTTCCGTAATGTTAAAGTATAAGATTATTTTATAGCTGTTACTCGGTATATTAATTAAAATATTTCAATTGTTTAAAATCAATGTAAAATATGTCTTTATTAGTTTGAAAAATTATGACTGACGTTTAAAGTAAGAAATTATGCCTATTGGCGAGTATGACTACGTGTGAACCATTTCCTTTTTGTATCTGTGCCCAGTGTATGGCATTGGGCTCACTACTGGTTCCATAGTGAGGCGCACACGTAAGTGGTGAAACGTGGGAGTGTACTAAACTCCTCTGCCAGTTAGGCAGAGTTCGGGGAGCAGCGGCGTGATGTTACGTTTTTTATTTAAAAAATGTCTACATAGTTTTATATAAAATCTGGCTAAATATAGCGAAACGAAAAACAACTTTATGACCTGTTGTCCGGCAATTAGCCACAAAATTGACTTCGTTATTTTCAATAGTTGCGTTTATAATTTAACTGTGAAATTGATTTATCGCTTGATATCTCAATAAATCCAGATAAAAAAACTAAGCAAAAGTATGTTAAACCTTTTTCACAAGTTTGTGATTTCACAGTCGTTATAATTTTATTTAATTATAGTATAATTAAACAAATAAAAAATAATTTATAAGCGTTACATTCAAAATATATAATTACATACATGCATATTGTTTTCATGTTGGTGATCAGGGCATACTTAAAACAAGAAAATACAAAAATAATTAAAAACAAAATAATTAATTCAAATACTGCGAAAACTATAATTTTAATTATCACACTATTTATCACTCAACATATTTCAGAAACATAAATAAAATATAAAAACAATCAGAAAAAAAACTTTTCAAAATTTAAAGTCATTGCGGTGGAATAAAAAAATGACGATAGCAGGGGCAACGTTGTGCAATATAATCCAAAGTTTCCCCGTGCTTTTGATACTAGCACAGAAACAGGATAAATGTCTGACAACCCCGTTCATTTACAAGCCGCCGAGTCCAACACACTCGCCCGAGTATTACGAAGCTTATGATGCTCTAATCCAAACTCTCTTCGGCTTGAACTGCGACAACCATCCTTACTATGGACACGACTCATACGGTTACGGGAAAAAGTGGTCCCAAGGCTACACTTACCACAAACCGTGCGATAGTCAATATCCAGCGTTTCCCCAGCCCGCTATACCACATAGTTACGGTTATCCCCACGGGACAAGCCATACCCACAACAGTTATCCTCACGGGTCAAGCCATACCCACAGCGGTTATCCCTATCAGACAAGCCACTCGCACAACGTACATCCCTATTACGGTTCCAAAAGGGCTAATATGTATAACACTACATACGTTTATAAATATCCGTTAAATCATATTACGAATACGAAGCAGAAATATAAGATTGTCGTGTTAAAGAACGGGAGAAGAAGAAAGTTTGAAAGGCTGCAGGGTGAGTTATATTTTCTTTTGTTTATTTTTTGTATTTTCTTCAGAATATATTAATTGGAAAATTAGAGGAAATATTGCGTCCGAAAAGTTGGAAAGCAGTGATATCTTTGTGGTTTAGAATTTAGCCTATCACTCTGGGGGTTTTGAGTTCAAATCCATGACGCGCACCTCTTTACAGAAATGCGCGTTTTGACATTAAAAGATCACTTGCTATAACAGCGAAGGAATACATCGTGAGAACTCTACACACCTTAGAGTTAAAAAAAAATCTATAAGGAGTATAAAGTCTGGTAATCTGTACTTGGCCAGCCTAGCAGATTATGGATTTAATCCTCTCATTCTGCGAGGAGATCGGTGTTACCGGCAGGGGAATGATAAAAGGGCGAAAAAATTACGTTTAACCTTACCCGCATTACTTGTTAATTGACACTCATTATCGTCACTAAATAAAATAAAAAACTTAAAAAAATTGTCATACATAATTATTATCCTTTACGCTTCAATTTAATTAATAATTTACGGAGGTTATAATAAGGCATTACATTTTTGTTGGATTTTGGTTATCTACATATATAACTTACACATATCAGTGCCCTCACATACATAATTACATTAACAAAAAAAAGAGTAAAAAAGTCTTTAGAAAAGATAGAGTTTTCATGTACCTACTTACGGCGTATGGATAATCAAAGATGATATAAATAAAGACATATTTCTACGGAATTTCAAAAGATATTTCACTACTATGGTATTTTTTAATCTCCTACTTGAAAAATCGAAGATTTCCGAAAAGGGAAAAGTTATTGTGTTTTCTTTTATTTTCGAAAACCGAGTTTTCATCAGATATTCACGTTTTGAGGCTCTAGGAAGATAAGATCTCTAATAAGAGATCTAAGATCTCTATAAGATTAGATGCTCTAGGAAGATCTGAGTGATGTCCGGCAATCTGCCTATATATTTATAAATGTTTGTTGTACACACAATATCATAAGAACGATCCAACCGACGGGAACCCGTGATGCAGCATTCAAAAGATTCGTCAAGACTTAGTTGTAGTTTGATTTTGAATTTAATCGATCAAGCCGTCTCATAGATGTTTAAAAGAAATTAAATATTTTTTGAAACGATTTCGATTATTTTCAGCCAGTTATGTTAGCATCAAATATGCATTTTTTAGGCTTTTGAAAAACTGTCGAATGCCGAACACCGTGTCAGAAAAGCAAGACACTTTCAAAAGACGTTGTAGGCCAAACATTTCCGAAAAAATTTTAATAAAATTTTTATACTTTATTAATATTTACATATATTGTTACCATTGATAGCTTTCTTCAAAAATTGTTGGAAAACAGAACTTTTACGGATAGCTTTCAGAGTCGATCGTTTTTCAGATTTTTATGTCACTGTACCAAATACTATAATACCAAAGCATTAGATATTAAATTAGAGAAAATCTAGTATTATAACAACCACAAAAAAGGGGAAGCAGAGAGAGTGAAGTGCGAGCAGTCGGTGGTTAATCGTTCTGTTTTAAACAACTGCACTGTAGAGAGCCTATTTACAAATATTGAATATGTGTAATCACATGTATGGCGGTGTAGGTTCACCCCCTATTCCATGGATCGTTTGAACATAACAGTTAAAACGTGGGAGTAGGTACTACACTAATATGCCTATCAGTTGGAACAAATAGAGCATCATCTCGTGATCCTCGTTTCGACGTTCGAAGATCATACGTTTTAGGTTTCTCGCTTTATAAGAAATTTACAATTATAACATTTCCAGATTTTTTAACATCCGGGTTTTACTCATGGTGTTGGAAGTTAGTTCCGGCGTTGACATATTATCGTCATTATACATTACGGACATGGATTATACAAAAGTTGACTACTTCATAACGCTGTTTTCCTTTCTTTTGAAACTTATTGAAATGGTAGTAGCTATTTTATGACATTAGACATAAATTAATAAGGAAATTACAGTGTCGGTGTAAAAATGAGAATTAATATGCTGGGATGTACCAAAATTATTTCATTTGATTTTTTATTTTGTGTCAAAGGCTAGGATTTAACTCAGTAATGGTCGTAATATGTATTACTGAAACGAAATTTTTGAGGTAATCTTCTCGAAAACGAGAGGTACACAGATATTACATATATACAGACAGACTATGTAGCATTAGATGAATATAATACATGTACTTGTGACGTCACAAGTCACCTCGGATTCGATCTCTTAAACGCGGGCCGGTCAAGAGCTGGCCTAGTATACTTGACCGCTCGGCGCGCGCACACGCGGCTAGCGCACGCACGCACCGCACGGAGCGGGTCCCGCACTGAACTTGTGGCGGCGCGGACTTATGTTACACTCGTTTCGTAACAACGCAGCTTGAGTTTTTCACACCAACTGATTTTTTTAACACTTCCCGCGTATAGACTTTTTTGTTTTGTTTTTTTAAGTTGCGTCGCGTAGTTGTGAGTAAAGTAATACAATAATACTTCGCGTGTTTTTTTAAATTATAGTATGAAATAGTCGGTTCTGAGTTGTATTTGGTGTGTGTTATTAACATAAAAATAATAATAAACGCGTGTAGGACTGGAATTATTAAAACGTGATTGATAGTTTTTTGGTAATTTTGTATGCGCTAAGTTGAGTTTTTTAACTTTTGTTTAATATAAATTAATTAATTTGGGGCACAATTCTGTAATTTTTGGTTACCGCCAGTGTGACTAGAACTGTACATAATGCCGAGCGTTAAATTCTCTCTAGTGTGTGTCTGTCTGTGTTTTCATATAGTTGCGAGCCAGTTCGGTAAGTGTCGATAAGGTTTTAATCTAACTGTCTTTATAACCCGCCTGTTTCCTTTAGTATGTAGTTAATGTAATCATTATGTTAACTGCAGAGTTAATGTTCTAGAATATAGTTCTGTAATGTTTTTTGTTAGAATTGTTCTTTTTAACATACATTTTTTGTATGTATATTGTGTTAATATGGAAAAACATGTATACAAAATCAACAATGTATACAAAATCTACCACGTACCTACATACCGTCTAGTATTATAATAATGTTATTATGTTATTTAAAAATAATGTAGAACTGTGAATAGTTAACGTTACGTATTTGTGTAATAATTAATATTTGTTAAGTTTTTTTTTATATACAGTCTTTTCAGTTTCAGTTTTCAGTTCAGTTATTTTTATACTGTCTTTAGTTATAAAATATATTTATATTATGGCAAAAAAATTTCATTTAAAAAATAATCAGAATATGTACTAAAAAGGAAGTACCTATTACCTATATCAATTTTAATAAATTTGCGCAAAACAAATTTACTTACATCAAATTTTACGCATTGATAATTTTTTTATTATTGGTTACCAATCCGTGACACTTAATTATGTTGAGTTGGAACACGTTAGAAAACCAGCTAAGCTACATCAGTATATAGCGTAAGCTACTTACTAGCGCGTAACAAAACCTTTTTTAAATATGATAGGCTTGTGTTTGGACTCGATCCTGCCTAATGGAAAAGGCAGATCCGTCCTGAAATGGAGCACATAAGCCTAGAAAAAAACCTAGTTTTGAAAACTTCAGCTAGCAAATATACAATACGACACGCATGAAGTTATAATAATCATTAAGAATATAAGTATATAACATGTTTCGATTAAATATGAAAAATAATTAAACATGTATGTAATAAAAGTAATTGCAAATAGTACGATACTGAGAAATATTCGTAATGATTATCATCGTTGTTAGAAAATCACATACCTATCCGTAGATGTGACGTTAAACTAACAGATGTTTGACTTTTTGCTCGTTTCAACTGATGGCTTGTTCTCGAAACGATGTTATAATAACATCATTTTTACATTGTATCGTAGAGTTATATTACTTTTGGTTCCGTTTATTTTATTAGCTTGCATTTGTTACTTAGTTCACGTGGTCCGTAATAAAACGCTTAATAGGTTATGGTTAAAGCAGAACGGTATACTTTCATATTTTAATTAGTGTGCAATGATAATTGTTGCAATTATTAAAGTGTTTAAAGCGCCATCTAGTATCCCACGAAGGGACTTTCCAAATATTTTCTGGGATAAAAATTTGCTTCATCTCTCCTCGGTTAATTATCTGTATGTGAAGTTTCGTATAAATCCAGACAATGTTTTTTGCGTTAGTGACGACCAAAGAACAAACGGATTAAGTAATACAAGCTTCATAAAAACCGACATGTGGGTACAAAGTGTTGCACGAAAATGTTTTATTTTCAAAGATAGAAATTTAAAAATTAGCGTATAGATTTGTTTGGAAATAGAATTTTAGCATGCGTGACATTCCATTATAGCCGTCAGATGTAATAAAAGTCCCTGTTTGTCTTTACTGCATCCTGCGTTATGATTTAGATAATGAAACGCATTTAAGTACAATGAAAGGTTAGTCTTAAACGATAAACAGTGACTCGTCCTAATTATTTGCGAGATAAGCAGAATCATCTCAGGTTCAATTGTAGGTTCAATGCAAGTGACTTCTGTGACCTTGCACTGATTATTTTTACATGTGTGTGTATTTGTGTGTCTGATATCACACTTTAAGCTTTATTACCCGCGTGTTCTTTCTCCGATGAATGAATGTATGAATGAGTAAATGAACGAATGAATAAACGAACAGATTAACTAAGAAGAAAACAGAGTAAAGAATGAGTGATTTTATTTTAATTTATACATTATTAAATAGCAATTTAGATGTACATGTAAAATTAAGGTTTAATATTCAATAAAAAGCCTGATTATAAAATATTGTATTATAACGGATAACTCATTAAATATGTAACTTGTCAGTATGTAACTTGTCAACAAGAACGAAATAATGGCTATAACTTACCGTACGCATATTCTTACATTGCTATGAAAACACGGGCGGTGTTACCAACAAAAAGCCAATAAAAACATAACAAAAATGTCAAAATGAAAAAAAATGTCAACTCTAGAGTCTATTAATATTTACATAAAAATGTGTACCTCAGACGTTATTAGGTGCAAAAAAAATGAATCATAGCTTGTTACAAAGCTGAAAGGTTTTAGCGGAAATTACTTTTTTTGAAGCACCTGTAATCTGGAAATTCAGGCAAGCGTTACAGGTACACTGGTTTTATTGCGAAAATGATAATACGCTTTTGAAATATTAGGGGCTATCAATAACAAATAGAAATGAATTAAGTATCTTCAGTGCAATGTGAAGTCAGTTTTACTAAGTAACGCTCTTGTGGCAAAAGTGATAACATCCTTTTACGAAGCTATCTATTAGATGATGGAAGATGCAATTTTAAAGATAATGTATTAAAACATTTTACAAGTGCATAGTTATGCGTTTTTAACAACTTTTGTCAGTGATGTGCCACTAAACTAAATATAATGGTAATACTGCTGTAAGGCATTGGCATATAAAATATACATATAGAAATAAATAAATATATAGATTATGTATACAAAAATAGAATTGTCTAAGTGTTATTAACTCTATGGCATTAATAAAAAAACAGTGGCCGGCTTGCCATTGACCGTGGCAGTGACGTCATCTGGCAATTATTTGCTAAAATGGACGTGCAAATATATTTCCTACCGGGGTTTTACCGTGGACGATAGAACTACCGGTTAACCAGTGGTCAAAATTCTACCGGAATTCATAAAACCCTTAATTTAAACGTTATTGAGGTTCGTATTTTAAACCTCGATACATTTTTACTGTATGCCACTGTTAGACCACAAACTATTAGGTGTCTGACATTAACAGATCAGACGTAAACAATGAATGTTTTATTTCCCCTTATTTATTGTTTATTAACCATATTACCTACATGAAAGTTTTAGCTTTCTGCATGCATTATCTATATATAAACGTGAGAGGTTTACATAGTCTTCACAATTCATATACATTCTGTCTAATTCCAATACAGCCTTATTTCCAATGTATATTTGGAACTATTTCCAAATATACATTGGAAAAGTTTAGAAATAATTGCACATATACCACGATGTACAAATGAAAACTCTGAACGATGGTATCTGAAAAAAATTAATCTAGTTGTAGTCAACACACAGCCTACTTTGTTAATACTTTTTTTTAAAGATTACTAAAGGTGTATAACCTTTAGTAATCTTAAAAAAAATGAGGTAGAATTACAATACGAGCAGAGTAAAATAGAAAAGGTCATGCAAGAAATTCAGCTTGTCCTTTTCATGGATTCTTCTACTTTTCCATCCCGGTGTCTTTGTTGGTTATAAAATACTATTAGTATTATCATTCTCACCTCCACCCCAGGTCCCTCACAAGATAAGCAGAAAGCTCCAAGCGCCGAATATCTCTGACACGCTTCTTCTACACATGCATCATTCTCTTCATTTTTGATTTCGTATTTAGGACTGGAAATAGGTCCAATATGTCGTCTTACGAACGACCAGTGTATATCAAGATATTCTTTAACGTCCATTTTATGATGTTAGAAATATTGGAACTCAGAATTGGTTTAGATGACCGTGAAAATACGTCTGTCATTTTCAATTCCTTTATTAATTCTTTTGTATTATGTTAAATGTTCATATTTATTTATATATTCTTTTAATATTCCATCAAATTATAACATCGACACTGAAAAAGGTTTTAGTATCGAATCAGTCAATGCTATGTTACATATAATATTAACGGTTAAAAAGTTAAAAATAATTCAATGTAACATGCAATT